>DWFO01004098.1:0-11642 GCA_018246595.1 Mimoniades nurscia nurscia
CTGCGGTCTGCGGATTATAAATCAACGTTGTCGATGCTAGTTATAAATGCCAACTAGATATTAGATTGCTCCTCTATGTGGCAGAGCCCTTATTTAGTTTCTCAGTTTCACTATTTATAATAAATACTCTATTGTATAGATAGATATGAGCGGTTACTGTATAATTACATAACGAAATTATTGATTTCCTGTTATTTAAATGTTACAGTAACCGCTGCATCCATACCATTTACCTCGTGAAATATAGCTTTTTAGTGGATTTAAGAAGATATATATTGTATTGTGACTGGTGTGATTTTAATTGTTATTAATTAATTCGGTGATTGTTAATTTGAACGGTATAATGATAATTTTGTGGTACAATTGCCAGTGTTATTTTATACAAAAACTAGGTTGATGAAAATGGTAACGAAAAATTATATACATTTTTGAACGCATGACGCAGACCGCTACCGCAAGTCGCATTGTTGTCCATCAAACACCACACCTATGATTTTCCACTAAGCAATAATCTGTACAAGATTAAGTAGAAAGTTTAAAGGAGACTGACCCTAATTTATAAGACATTGTACAAATCGCGATTTATGCTTATTATTGAAACATTGATCGGTTTATATATGGTAAGGTATGAAGATTGAAAATATTGTGCTATTTCATTAATTATAGGACCCTTTTTTCTGAACTTACGTTTAAGGTCCGTATTTCGATATGATTATTTTAAAACATGTTTATAGGCTGTTTCGATATTTTCCATTGTCTTAGGAACGTTATTTGGAAATTTGAATGACTCAATAACCAGGTTTCGGAATGGATATACAAACAAACAAATACAAAGTGGCTATTAAGGAAATACATGTTTATGTTACACAATTATTTAAACGAATTTCATTAGTGAGATATTGTATACTATGCATAAGAAATTCAAAGGAACATTTTTGTATAATTTTAAAACGTTTTTTAATGTATTCATTTCATTCATTTTTCCAAATGTCACTATTTTAAATTTAAAGCGCATGCAACGTTCCGTTTCAGGGATCACAATTATATAAAGTACGATTTCATTACAGTGAAGTGATATAAACTGATTAAATACTTCGTGAAACGTGATTTCGTTCCGTTTTACACTAACGCTGACGCAGTATTCAATCGACGTTTACGATGTCAGTGTGCGATTTTCTTTATCATACCTGAAGCATTTTTATTGAGTTCACATTTGAAATGCTTCATTTAAAAATTTATTTCTGAAAATATATCGATTTTAAAATTATATTGGACGTATTTTAAAAACATCCAACAATTGGTAACTTAGCTTTGATTTTAACAATTATTTAATGAATGATAGTATTTTTTAGTGGTATGTTTTTTACTGTTTAATTTGGGGTTCTTCAAAGAAGCCTCTCCGAGCGGCGGCTATGTCTGATAAGTACCTATTAACATACACTGCCCGGCGCACCCTGGACATTGCGACTAATCCTTTCACCACGATGGCTGATCACTCACGATCAGCTATCGACTCGACGAAGAAGACTGTTTAATGCTAAATATATCGTTATCATTATCTATTTGGTGAATACGTGTATGAGATATTTGTATCACTGAATACTGCGTCAGTTTTTCCAAAACAGATTTTAGACAGATACCTATTTTATTGTCACAAGGGCTTACAATTTGGTACAGCGCAAAGCACGACACTTATGCTAAAAGATTTACTTACATATTGACTGGTATGTCACAGCACGCTTTGATTTTCACACTCTAGTGTAAATACACTCACAAGAAGAGTGAGTTCGTAATCATCCTCCCATCGACCATCGCATTGGCGGCACTAATACTCGTCATTCAAAACTTATTCTAAATTACCTCGATATGTCGTTAGGCAATAAAATTTGTGTATCTACTCGTGAAACAATTAATAACCAAATATTAACCCATTAAAATAAACGCATAATCGTTTGAAAGGACAATTCACAGAAACGTAAAGAGTGATATATCTGTATTATATAGATTTAGATAAAAATACAAAAACAAAAAAATTTATGTAAAATAGATAGAATAAGATAAATATAGAATACATATTCTATAACTTTCCTTTCCAACGGAAGCACAGAAACATGACACAAAAACTGCACAAAGTGCTCGCCCAAATTCTTATACTCCTACACTCTAGACGAGTGAAAATCGATTTCGTATATCTATTGTTAACGAAAAGATTACAACCTATTAAAACAATGTAAACAATGGGAACTCTTAATAAAAAAAAAGAAGAAAAAGATAAACTAAATGAAGAGACCGAAAACAAAATAATATAAGCTCATTCGTTCACGAGTGAAGAACATTATTATAGTACCAATCAAATTCAACATTCTTTAAACTTAAGCACTTCACATGAAGCCTTGAAGTACTGATATTCCAAGTGAATGAAATATCAAGACTTCAAAATGCTCTTAATGTCCAATCGACATAAATCTTTAATGACGATCAATAAGCCCTAAATTCATTGCGCAACGAATAAGAACTGTCTACTCCACGTAATAGTAGGTAGCCAGCAATCTATAACTTATACCTAAAATATCATGATGGACTTGAGACATCGCAAGCGATATACAATTCGGTGAAAAAGTGAAACAAATTGTAATTTAAATTAATGGAAAATGAAACTACTCTCGACCATCACTGTCATCAACTGTCAGCGATGCTCAGATTTTAAACATTAAACAAAATTACTATAGTTACTCGTAATGTTCCCTTATCGATAAATGTGCGATGTGGCCAATACTCGTAATTAATATTACATATAAAAATTGACTGCCTCGTTGGTCGAGTTGTTTGCAAGTGCGACTGCCGAACGGGAGGTCCTGGGTTCGATTCCCGTGTCGAGCACTACTAAAATTTTTCTAATTTAGATTTTCTAGTAGTGTGCTCGGAGTCTGGATATGTGCCCGATGCATGGCAATAGGCTCACCACCTATTCCATAGTGGGACGTAAACGTAACCTGTGAAACGTGGGAGTGCTCTGCATTCCTCTGCCTACCTCTTCGGGGATTACAGGCGTGAAGTTACGTTCAATTTTTAAATATGAATATTAGAATATGTTTCATGTATTGAAATTGAATGCTTTTAATTAATGATTTCATTTTCGTATATCTTAATAATGTGCGATGTTAGTGTTCCTTGAATCGTAATAGAGCATAATATATATTTATACAGGTACATATATCATGCTGTATGACATATTATATTATATAAAACTATTTTTAATCTGTATGAAACGGATTTTTATTCTAACTGAGAATTCATAAAGGAATAGAAATTAATATTTTGCAAAAGCATCTACGGGTGGACAATAAGTTAAACTAAATGGGTTTCTTTGGTCGATAATACATATTATACATGGTAGGTACTGAAATAAGTAGTACTTATAGTAGTAAAATAACAAATCATGTTGATGATGAATGAGTGCTAAATCGTATCGCTTTGGCAAGAAGGGATTTGTTTCGGAATAAATTAAATTCTTCTATGTATATGTAACAATTCAATATTATTTATACGATCAAATCCGCTGAGCTTTTTTTACTCAAACAACTTGTTATAGCCGTTCACCTGAGTTCATGTCTGACTTTCGGCTTTCGTAAGTCACGCTTTGTTCCCGGTTATACTTATGTGTTTTACTACGTACATATGTACATTGTTCGCTTACTGTACTAGACTCCTTTAGTTTTCTTATGCATAATGCGTCCTTATTATATCCGTATCCAGAACGCAAGTCTCGAGGGTTAAAAGCGGTATTTTTTTAACGAATGCACGACCCAACAACGAATATTTCTGCTGAAACAATAGCGCCTACCAAACGCGCGTTGAAAATATAAGCATGGCGCAAGCCTAGATCTTTTATGAATTTAAAATAAATTTCAAAACTTTTTCTATTTGCTTTACAATAATATAAAACGGCCTTTCTGACCATCCAATAGTAACAAAAGGTCTAACATCCATACAGGCACCGCTTCTCAAAATAGTTAAGTCACACGGTGCACATTTCTTTCGTTTTAATATAGCCTTCACGGTAATACTCACTGCGGCTGAAATAAGTTTAAACTCGCTCTCGAATCTATACTTGGCAAGTTAGTTTATTGCTTTAACAAAAACACCAAAATTTTGCAGATTTAACTAGACGCAAACCAGAACTCTTGTTTTTGATCAAGTTTAAATAACGAAGGTTGAACGTTCGTCAAGCTACGGTACATTTTAATAAACAGAGCATCTGTATGCTAACTACTGTTTACCGTCACCCTCGTTACTCCTTGTTACCCCTTTAGTTCATAGTTAAGGGTAACTAATCCTCTAAAACTAAAGGATCGTCTGTTAAAACGCTGATAATATGGATCCGACATGTCCCTTAAAATTTTACACATGTTTAATGTGCAATTTTAAATGGTCCTTATGATTTTACCCTTACGAGTGCCTCGTTGGTCGTGTTGGTTGCAAGCGCGACTGTCGATCGGTAAGTTCTGGGATCAAATCCCGTTTCGGACATTATCAGATTTTTCCAATTTAGATTTTCGAGTAGTGGCTTGTCCAATTTAGATTTTCGTCTTTCCAATTTAGATTTTCGAGTAGTGGCTCCATTCTGGACCTGTACCCAGTGTGTGGCAATAGTCTCATCACCTATCCCATACTGGGAGGTAAACGTAACTGATGGAACGTGGGAATATATTACATTCCTCTGCCTACCTCTTCGGGGATTACAGGCGTAAAGTTACTTTTGATTTTAATACCAACTAACCATTTTTTTGTCCGTGACGTTAAAGGCAACAACAGTTTCTTCAGTTGTTGCAAATTAGCCTTAATTATTTAAGAAATAAAGGTCATAATAACGTTATACGTTTCGGTTACAAACGGGCTGTTTTATTCAGACATTTTTTTTGTTCGCACTCAATCAAATGATCCAGAAGAATACAGTAAATGTCACGTATTTAAACATATCCCGAGATTTTTTATAAAGCGTCTCTATATAGGGCCGATATATTACAACGGTGACAAAGATCTTGCGATCCCTTTTTTTAAAACATCTGGATCTTGAATTGTCACGTCATTCAAACATGACGGGCGATAAATTACAATGCACTTCTTAGAACCTTATCGAGATATTTTCGGGTCTATTATTTGTTCAAATGTTGGCCAATTAAACACAACGGAGCGTTGCGTCGTCATTCCCTTCCCATAAATATGACGGTCATTAGTCACTATAGTGATTGACTATTCTATACAATGTAGGACACATTCGCAATAAACATTGACATATATTTGTATTGTTGTATACATTTTCAACTGCGTCTTTTGTGTACATGTAAATAGGATTTTATTTCATAAAATCCACTATGGCCTTAAACCAGTTTACTGAGAGGTGACTTGTGTCCGACAGCGGCATCATAAAATCGTTGTTGAAGATGATAAAGAAATAGATCGTTTACGATTTACATTAATTGTGTTAATGTTTGAAAATAAATCAAATAATAATTATCTATTAGTATTTACTTAAAACATTAAACAAACTTATTAGATTATTGCTAATTGTAAATGTGCTGGAAAATTCATCGCCTCTACAATAAACAGAGGGCAACCCTATCCAATCGGATAAGTGAGGATCCATTGCTCGTTGAGTCATATATATTTTTTTGCACATTACCAAGAATGCGTTATTGGAAACCGAATCACTGATCGTATCGATAAATTTGAAATGTTACAAATGTCGAACACATTGTTCCCGATCGATATGCATGGTGACTATTGTTCCTTTGATTGATTGTGAGTTAATCCATCTTGAGTAGGGTCCCCATTTTCTTGACTTCGTGACTCGGTAATCGTATAATTACATAAATATTAATGGATATCATTTTATCCGATAATATAATTTAGTAAACTTGTCTGATTGTCAAATAAAATGTATTAGCTTCACCTTGGTATTGGATATTGGTGTTAATTTTGCAAGGAGAACGTGTAAGGCTTAATATATTCTTATCAAGTAAGGATAACAGACTTTACATACTTGGGGAATAATAATCGAACAATGTTTTATTTGTGATCGATCATCGCCGCAGTGTTATGTTTGACTGCTAACAAGGATTTCACGTTCAATAAAGTAAATTACATACGCCATCTCGAAGATAGCAATACACTGTTGCTTAGCAGTAGGTACAAATAACAGAAAAACAGTTTTGCCATATCAATCGCCGGCTCAACTAAAAACACCACTGGTAATATGCACTTTAAATTCCCAACGAGAACTGTAGTTTAGTATAACTAATTATAAGTTTAATATCCCGGCTTTAGTTGCCGACATTTTGCTGCTAACGACGTAGTTGGACGGCTGAAACCATTTAATTCATGACTGCCTTCCAGATACGTAATAACCAGGCTAGGGTAGTATTATCGTGAGGAATTTTTCTTTTACATAAGTATCTAGGTACCTATGTAAAAAAGTGTCCATGTATGTACATATATATTTATTTGCATATATGTAATTTTTTAGTAGTCTGGTTACAATAACGCAAGCACTCTTAATGTTTACTTCGGAATCATAAAATGACCGTGTGTGATGTATATAGCAAGATATTATTATTATATTTTTACAGATGTTTTCGAGCAATCGCTTAGTGACTGGGAGTTTAAGAATAACCAATAAGAGCCTAATTTCAGCTTTTCTCTACTTATGTTCGGGGCATGTTAAAATTACGCGTAAATATCGCTGGCCGCAACGGTGAAGCAAAATATCGCGAGGAAATACACACCTCAAAATTGCGGTAACGTTTTCCAAAGCTCGTGAACTCTACCAAACCTTGAACTCAAATACAATATAAATTCTACGCCAAGACATCTATCCCTCGGGATTAAGATGAAACAGTCGATATGGATCGTAAAGTCAGACCGTAGTCGGACTGGATCCATATGAAATTTTCTCTATGAATAGATATAGTTGACATTAACAAATATTTAGTGTATTTTATAATAAGCCTTTCCTAATCTGCATGCATGCTTCACTGCATATTGCATTGTGTATTTGCATGGGGGAAGTCTATGTCCCGCAGTGGACTGATACTTATTTGCATTCTCACAAAAATAGTTAAATGAATCGTTAATAATTGTTACTAAAAATAATAAATAATCAGTATCTAATAAACGTTAAGTACGATTGAAAATGTGTAGAGTTATATACTTACATATGTACATTTGAAAATGTGCCCAAGCTATTTACCGAAAATAAGCGTCTAAATCACTACTAATATATTTTTCTTCGAACTTTAGAGTTTCTTCGGACATTCATATAAAACAACATCATGATTATATTAATAATACATATTAAATCACATTGATGTATAATAGTACATATTTTAAATCCAAGAGTACTACACTATAATCTGGTGCATAACAATACAATATATGTATATAATAAATAGGGAATCAGGATCACTTTATTTACACTTTACTCTGATATCCCTACCCCGAAGGCTCCGCATGGGGATTATTGCCAAAAACCAATTATCGGAGGCCTAAGTCCTGAAGCAGACTGGGACAGACAGATGATGTGATAATAACATCCAGCATAGTCTAATTAGCATTATCGTTCATTGCCTGCCATACAGCGCACTTACAGGCCATTATAGATAAACCACAAGCCTGATCCTTGTACTTGGAAGTTAATGTCGCAATTACAATTACAAAGCTATTACACGACTGTTATTACCTTAAAGTTTGTTTCGTGTCGATATTGGTAAATTTCTGATACCTACCATGCCAAAACTTTTAATGACTATCTAATCTATGTATATACATAGTTAAATTATGAACCGTGACTAACTATATACCTGACTTACGCTCGTTCATAATTAATTATGCTAATATATTATTATTTACGTCAACATATTTTTTTGCTTGTCTTTTATACTTTTTATTCTTTAGGTTTTGACATGCAGTATATGTTATTTGTCGTAAATCCGTCCTGTGTTAAAAATAATAAAATTGAAATAAATGAACAAAAGAATAAGTAAATATTCCTCTATAGGGTATGCACCATATTACGACGACGCGGGCGACTCTCGCGCGGCTCGTGAAGGTGGAATGTTTAGGAATTTTATCAAAGCGAGACGTCGACGTCGAGTACTTACCGCTCGCGGCATCCCTCCCAACATTCGATTCTTTTTCGTTTATATAATCGCGGTGGCGCACAATTCGTACGGCTGGTACATTCTTATGAGATAATTTTTGTATTATTATTATTAAATTATGGATTACTTTATATCACATTAAATTTTATTACATCTAATGAACTAGTTTTTTCACAACATCGTTGAAGTCACGATATATTTTAAAAACAGCGTATTAGACCCAGAATAAAACTTATGAGGTACATACATATACCTATATGTATTAAATGTTATTAGAGATCATTCTTACTTTTGTACATATTATATTTTTTAACTTCTTTTTATGACTGAGGCTAACATCACGTTTGTTTTTTCAGCATTATCCCGACTGGTGTAGGACTATCTAAAACACTGAAATACCATTTCATAAAAAAACATCGTAATTCATATTGCATGCTATTTACAATGATAAGCGCATAATTTATAGGCTCAATTCTTTCTCACGGTAACAATTCACTTAATGCGCTGTACTGGGTCGAGGGAATTCCTTGAAATATAATCAAAGGCCCGAGTCCAATCAGGACGTCTAGAAGATGATTTGCATCAATAAACCGCCAATTTACGTATCACGACGCCACAAAGCAACCTGAGGCGCGTTGCCACTTTCCCAGCACATCGCCGTGAATCACGAAGACTAAACTAATAGTGAATATAGAAGAAATAAACATGGCATGCGCGACTAAGCAAATAGTATTAATGTGTGTGCAATTTATACCTGCTAATTATATCTAAACGTATTTCATCAAATAATTGTAAGTTGTGAATGTATTATAAAAAACAATGTGATGTTTTAGGACAGTCTATTTCGACTACTAAAATAATTATCTAACATCAATCTTATTAATAGTGAAGTAACATCAATCTTATTAATAGGTAGTCTTGTTCTGGCACTGAATTAGTTGTATTGATTTAGCAAACAATCGATATTCTATTAATCGATATTTCTAAATGTTCTACGCTCTGTGGCGAGCCGTGACTGGCGTTTGGCGTGACCAGCGTAATGATGTTTATGAATCGGCTAACCTCCTTCGTCCTTTTAATATTCCTTTCATATACAGGTTCACCTCTAAACTCAAAGGCAAACAAACAGTAACACAGCAATAATATTAGAATTATTATATTATGTTCTCGGCATTAACGACAATATTTTGAAACCTATTTATATAATTATTTTGAAATGAATGCGAAGAATACATCAAGAACGTAGATTGTAACGTTTGGACGAGATCAGCAGATCTACTAACCTGAACGGAGACAGCGTCTAAAGTGGAATAATAGAGGCTATTAATATGATCATAATGATGACTAAAAGACCCGAATTTCTACAAATCTAATGTAGATTAGGATGCAAATATGTTTTCGTTATAAAGAATTGTGCATCAGTCATCTTGAGTGTTATGTGTACTTTTAATTCAAATAAAAATAACGTTTTCAGTGGACATGCGAGTATGTTTTTTACGTGAATAGGAATTCCATCTAATACCTATTAGTTCCTGTTCCTCTGAGGGCAAGATATGTTTAAGACAGAATGTACATTGAACCACTATTATTTAATGGATATCTTCGTATGATAGGTTGTTTTATAAAATATAGACTTTCCATATTTAAAATTCAAATTTCTCGAGGAATTTAAATCATATTTCGTTCAGAAACTATAGTAAGGTGCCGCCTTTATACATTTTTTATTTCAGTCATACATATATCTGCATGTTTCAGTGGTATGCAGTATGCGAACGTAGACTATGTATTTTATTGTTGACACCGAGCTCAGCGTGTTTCCTGCCTTTACCAAAAGTTAAACATAAAAAAAAGATTGTAACTTTTACACTTAGCGGCAAAGCCAACGATAATTTGCACGTACAGTCTAATTTTAACTCTAGTACAGTTACTAATGCGAAAAGTTGAGAGTTCGTTTCCGCGAATTTAAATATTTGTTAAAAACAACGGAGGTACGAAATAAGGTATTATGAAACTAAAGTGCTTTTAGCTCGGATTTGCTTAGTGCAACTTTTCTCGGAGAAAAATTACGATTTTGTTTTCACTTTACCGCTTCAATGACATTAATCTGGATTTATATAATGAAATTTTAAACTCATTTTTATTTTCATTGGTTTTCTGTTTGATTTTGCGCTATTTATAAAGTTTTTTAGTGAAAAATCGGATCGTTGGTTAATCAACCAATATACCTAATTGTAGTATAGAGCGAAATTACAAAGCGATATTAATAATCAATAACACAATAATCATTCAGCAAAAGATGAATTTGGATTAAATTTCAAGCAAAGGTGAATTGGCATATCCTAGGCAAACGAGCTCCATCTTAGGACGCATATACATATGTACATATGCGCGCCATTAGGCGGGATTGCGACGAAACAGTGGCTTACAACAATACACAAAACCTCATATTTAATGAATCGTCTCCAAAAGTTGAAGAGGTCGTCCGAATATGTCACATGCGATTTTCGGAAAAATCTACGTCATTACCAAATATACATGACTATCTTTACACATGCACGCCGATTCGAAGTCGAGTATGTGGTGTTTAATAATAATAGGGACCAACAGCTAATGTGCAACCCATTATAATTCTGAAAATATTTAGCGATTAATTCCTTCCCTGATCGATTCTCTAATTATCACTTAGGCATAATTTTCTCCTATGTAACCAAAGGTTTAAGATATATTAATCCATGCGTAAATCTCATAAGCAACATGGGTATTTATCATTAAAACGTTTGGGATGCAAGTTATAAGCACATCAAATGGTTGTCTCGTAAACCTACCGCAGCGAGGTTTTTAACAATAGACATTCTTTACAATAACGACGCGCCCAAATAAGGACTTCATTACCATAATTACGAACGCATTTCAGTTCCTTTACAAGTTGAGAACATAAAAGATACTGTGGTTCATTCTTTTCTTAAACCTTATAAAGTTTACTACACGTTTTGTAAACGCTTTGTTTTATAGAGATTAATGAGTTCTTTGGCATAACGTTTCAGGTTATCGTTGCGTTTTACGGTCGTTCCATTACTTATCTGTCGAATTAAGGTTTGGCGGGAATGTATATTATGGTTATTGCTTTCTGTGGAAACGTAACATTTCCCATTTACTTACAGATACATTATTATTGTAATCAACATCATCATCAGCCTACCTCAGTCCACAGTTGGACATAAGACTCCCCCAAAGAGTGCTACCGCGTCTAATATTTTTTAACACGCTTATACATATTAGTTTTACCTGCAAGTTTGTATATAACCGACTCTTCGGAGTCAATTTTCCGTATTTCTAATGATCAGATTTAATTGAAACTTGGCAAACATGTGCACACTGCCTCGTTGGTCGTGACTGCCTCGTTGGTCGTGTTTGTTGCAAGTGCGACTGCCGATCGAGAGGTCCCGGGTTCGATTCCCGGGTCGAACACTACAAAATTTTCTA
>DWFO01004099.1:0-11642 GCA_018246595.1 Mimoniades nurscia nurscia
GTGTATTTTTTGATCCAATCTTAAAGTAAACGTAACTTAAGAGGAGTCCTAACAAACTTCTCGGACCTCCTGGGAGGAATATATCTAATATAGGAGGGGAAAAATCAATTAACAAGTTTCTTAACAAAAACTGAAATTATATTAAATCCGTACGCCAGAGAATCAGAGATAAGTTAAGATTGGACGCCAAATTTTCACGACATGTAAGTTTGTAAGTAAAACACATACAAGAAGGTAGCGTACATACAAATTTGCGTAGAGAAACTTTTATTTACTGTGAACGATACTTATTTTCAATAACGTTTAGGTATGTGACTATTATATCGCTCTAGAGTTGCGGAGGTACCTACTACTCGCGTACTCAATATTTAAACGAGTGTAAAGTCAAAGGTAAGTTACATTTTACAAAACGCAAGTAGAAGTCACGCAAACGCGACATTCCGACATTACGATCCGTCCAATCTGCTACTTTTATAAGTTTAAACTTTAATAAAGTTGGTTTATTACATTACTTAATTGTTTCAAATTTTAGCTCACGGAATAATAGGAAAGTCCATTACGTGTTTTATGATTACAGTCCTGACAGCGTCAGGTATTTATTAGCTACAGCATACCTCCAGCTAGCCGCTGCAGGTATGCTGGAACATGGATCGTGCATTAAGCGGGTGGTCTAGCGCGTCGGGCGCATTTCCTGGCAGCATCGCTACATTTGATACAGTCTCGTAACTTTGGCCATCGCTGCAAACGTTAAGATCGGTAAACAGCAATATGAACTCACAATGAACTGTTCTTAGTAATTATGTGCTCTTTATGCACATATTGTTAAATAAATTCAAAGTAAAATTCATGTCGGATCGGGGACATAAGCAAATAAATGAAGCACGCTAAAAATACCGTCGTAGCATTGACCCTGGGCTGGGAACCACTGCTCGGTGAGTAGGTGTCTACTCGACGCAGCTCTGTGTTCGTGTGCGTGTACTTTATGAAATGGTGCAAACTTTATTACGATTGTCTAATTGCTGCTCTAATTTCAAGAGAGAAATGAATACTCCTCAAATATTCTTCCGTTCGTTACGTCATTCATTACCCTTGGTGTCAGTGACCTGTAATTCGAAACGTCTAGCATAAGCATACGGGTGGGGTTCGGACATGCGACTGTCAATTATTTCAACACATCCAAATTACAAACACGAAACGAAGCTCCATTAAGCGTGGGCGAGGGGGAGGCTTAAACGGTAGGTAATAAGCGATTGGCTGGACGGAGGTTTCATAAAATACAAGTAGGTGCACCTTTATTATCGACGTCGGTTTACGATAGTGTTGCTTGCACGGTTCATGGGCAAAAAACTGTACAGTCAATTGTAATTATCGGCCGGCGATCAGATTAAAACAGATGCTGTAAGCCGATACAACACAATGGGCACCTATTTGTTACGGGAAATAATTAGATATAAAAGCTTACGTTGAGATGGTTGATTACATTGATAAAGTTACGGAACTTGAGACATTATTATGTGAGCGTTACAAATACCACTCGTGGGAGTTGTAAGATGCCATATATGTATACTATTTCGGTAACGACGTACTTAAGATGGTCACGGACGTCTTTAAACGTTTGCACATATTTTTTGTAATCGGGAACAGGAGTCTTGGTTAGTACTGATTATTTCGCATTTTTTTGCTGTTGACTGGTGTAAATCTGATCTTCCCACTAGTCTGATATAGCGTAGACTGGTGTAACTCAACATCGTGATGCTATTATATTTTCGAACGCTATTCTATGTTGGTATGGAAATGGCAGTAGACCGATTTTATTGTGATTTGGAAAACGCACGATACGTCCGTAATTCCCAAGGAAGTACGCATGCCACGTTTAACCAGTTACGTCTACGTCCCACTATAGAATAAATGGTGAGTCTATTACTATAGACTGGGCACATATCCAGACTTCGAGCCACTACTACAAAATATAATTTAGAAAATCCAGGAGTGCCCGACCTGAGGTTTGAACGCAGGGCCCTGGATCGACAGTCGTGCTGCAACGAACACGTCCAACGATGCGGTCAATATATGATAGAACCAAATTGTACAACGTCTGCATTTCACTGTGTAATCCGCAACAGAACTGGACCGTTACAATGTATATTTGTAATACATTAGCAAATCGTACTCTTCTTTTGACCACATTTGACCACATCTTGACCACAAAATAGAACTATAAAAAGCTTTAAATTGCGTTATATCAAATTAACGAGGCCGTTGTAAAAAACTTCCTATTTGTTCAGGGTCAAGCCGTGGCCCAGCTGGCGAAGACCGTGGACAACGTGACGGTGTTCGGCGTGTGCTCCAAGTCCAAACATGAGGCCTTGAAAGCCAACAACAACAACATCGACCACCTCCTGGAGAGGGGCAGCGACTACACCAGCGAAGTTAGGAAGTGAGTATTCGCTCCTTGTGCACATCTACATATCTATTCATTTCTTATTATGGTAAATATAGCATTATATGCATTTTACGAATTCTTATAAAAACAAAGGGGAGAAAAACTCATACATTAAGTTGAACAAATTTTTTTTTATTTGACTCCTAAATTAGATGTGTGTGTGAGGTATTGCATATTCATCATCATCACAGCCTGCCTCAGTGCTATTTTGCCCATAATCCTCACACTGGGCTGCGGGTTGGAGCTTGCGGAGCGAAGCTTTTCGCACCGCCTAAAATGCTGCCGTGCCCAGATACATAGGTTGCGCCATAGTGCTACCTGCCAACGCCTTTAGTCGCCTCGTGAATAGCTTCTATCCCGCCATGGAATCAGTGAAGTATTATTTCTCCGCCCCGACACGGATAAATTGTGTATCGCAATGTGAATAAAAATAATGTGCTACTAAAATCATGAAAGCATGGTGTTTTAAAAATACGTTCGGTACTCGGGCAGCCCTTTCAGCTAATGGCTCCTTGTGTATATTACACGTGGTACATTGGAATTTTATTCAAAGCATATTATGTTTACGTTACGGCCGCCATAAATATTGACTTGGCTGTCATTATCGCTGTTTACTGCTATCGCTCCAATTGTGGGAGCGTGAAGTACACATCTCGCGTGTGCTTTTTACACTTTTGTTTTCGAGCCCTCTTTTATTGATGTGTTTTGATCTTGTGAAACAAAAGATATAATCCACCTGTTTGTTTGTAAAACTTCATTAATTGTAAGTGAATATCTTCAGTATTAAGAATATAACAAAGTACTTATGAGTCCACAATTCTGTGCAGCCAGAATTATTCTATTCAGTATGCAACCAGCATTCTTTCGCGTATTTTTTTTACAGAGAAGTTCTAACAGCATAAGCTTACAATACACAGTAATACATCTTAATGGTATTACTGTAATACACAAAGTATTAAGAAGGAGGTACCGGTGCCTATCACTACTAGGATTTAACCATACTCTGGCTCTGGGGTCTCAAAAGAACTTGTTGACCGCATAAAAGTAAAAAAAAAACATTAGTTAATGAGATTTTATAAATAGTTCACACTCTACATTCTATAAACGATGTTTATTACAATAAAGAAACGTTCTCATGACAGTAAAAAGGCCTAAAAGTCAATAAATCAAGTTCATTTGCAAATTAAATCTGAAATTTACTATGGCATTCAAGTGTTAATGCAAATACTTCGATTTTTGTTCTAGCAGTACTTACAATCTTAATAAAGACAAATTTAAAAAAATCTTCATCAACAATAAACACTCTTTTAATCATAGTCGTATGTCCAGTACCGTGCAAGCGTCCCGATGCGCGCAGTAAAAACATTCTTTATATATTTATCATTCTTTATGAACAAGTAATCCATTGTTCCAGATCCCAAGCTTTGTTAATTGATAGTTATTAGAGTTACATATTTCAGCCCCACCCACGCCGCTCGTGTGATCCTTTCTGGACCATCATACGAAGAGCTCCCCGGGGCTCAGTTTGCGAGCACATCGCCTCACAGTGTAGTAGCTCGGAGCTCGTTGGACTCTAAAGTCAAGGTCCAGTTGTAACGGGCGAGCCGTACATTAATTGTTCCGTTTGTATCTCGCTCCTTAGGGCGGCTGCTCCGTAACGGCCGCGCGGCATTTAATTCTCATAAATAGACAAAGATATTTTTATATCTGGTTAGCTCTTCCCTGCGTAAACAAGTTCGGCCGCACGATCTTAATGTAAACAAACAAAACGGTTCTTATAATTCCCGGTGAAAAAGATGGCACATTTTAAATCGAGCTTCGGGCTCCCTAACAGTGTAGCAAAGCATACTGAGACTTGTTATATGCTACGTGTATAGAACCGACAAACATTATGTCTAAACAACAAATATCTAAGCTGGATTTATTTAGCCGTACAATTTTTTTTAGGTATTTCCAATTTAATGTGTTTATTTCAATTTATTTCCGCTGAGGTAAAAAAAAGTGATTCTCCACATTTTAATAGGTACACATTTTAATTTTAATCACAGCTGTTCATAACCTTTATTTTAATTAAAGCCTTTGTAAATATTGCAAACAATGAGTTTTCTTTTTTATTTACTAATTTGAACAGTAATAAGCCTACAGCTTTTATGAACAGTGTACCATACTCTGATTTGAATCATCTATGTCCTTAGTTATTTGCGAAAAGCGTAGTTTCAATAAATGGTCGCAATTCTTAGTGGAATATGCACATTTAAAGACTTATTTTGACCCTGTTGTTCCTGTCACACAATACGGAGAAACACTTTTGTTTTTTAGGAAACTTTTGTACTCGGTGTCGTTGAGATCTGAACCAAAATTGTATTTATGCTTGGTAGGATATCGGCCGACGGCGTGGACATCGTGCTGGACTGCCTCTGCGGCGAGGAGTGCAACCGCGGCTACTCTCTGCTCAAGCCCATGGGAAGATACATCCTCTATGGTAGTTCCTTAGTTTGTTCTTGATATGAGGTTTAAGTTATGAACTCAATGGAGTTATGATAAATAGAAATCAAAGTCTTGTTGCAAATGGTTTTACCAATGGTGTAGGGTGCCTCGGAGGGGCCCTGTATCAAAATTAGTTGAGGGGCCCAAACGAAAGGTAAAGATTTCATACAAAAGAAACAAAAATGCTTGCATTAAATTAAAATGAATATTTATCGATTATAATTTATCGCTTTCTCCTATCAATAACCGATGTAGGATGTTGCCAACTTTTGTTCGCACGCTTAACTCGGGAAAAAAAGAGATTGCTTTTTTACTTTTGTCATTTCTGAAGCGAAAATCCTACAGTATGACAGTTTTTTTTCATGTTTTTTTTCTCGGGAAGCACCAAATTAAGGGATTTTGTAGATAATATTTTATTAATTTCTGCTTACACACTTTAGGGGCCCCTGTAGCGCGGGGGCCCCGTGTCATGGATACGGCTAATGCGCCGGCAGCCACGCCCCTGGGTGTTACCAAACATCTGTCGTTATTGTATTCATATTTAATATTTAAGACTCGGTTATTTCTGCTGGTTCAGAACCCGTAGGAACTGTAAGGAAAGCTTATAACAATAGTGTTTATCTCAGGTTCGTCTAACATCGTGACTGGCGAGACCAAGAGCTTCTTCAGCGCCGCGCGTGCCGTGAGTACATGATGTTTTAATTATCTGATTTATGAAGGATGATGCACTCAACTATCCGCGCGTCGAGCGCGGCGGCCGGCGGCCCACGGCGCGCACGTACCCGTGTGTGTGCTGTGTCGGCTACGTATTTAGAACTTTTATTAATTTACATTCAAGTTAATTGTACAGAAGTTTTGATGTTATATTGCTTGAGTAAAAACGGACACAGTGTTTACCTCTAATTAATTAATTATAAGAAAACCCGCGTCGCGATTTTATTATGGTGCATGGTCTGATGTTGCAATTGGAATAGTTAGATATTTTTTTCCTATTTCATATTTTATAGCATCAAAACTGGAATTAACTTAAATAGAAATGATATAACTCCACGCTATTTGATTAGCACATTTTATTGATAATCTTATTTAAATATATTTTCAAATCGTTCTTACAAAGATCTCCAAAGCAATAAAATATATAATATTATGTTACCTTAAGAAGTCTCAACTATCCGTGTTAAGTATAAATGTGTATAACACAAAGATGCATGCATGCAATTAAAACCTTGTATTCAGTTAAATAATGCAGAGTTTAAATAAACCCTTATCAACCCCCGAGAAACCTGTAAAGAGCTTTTGTAACTAAGTACCTATCGATAAACGGTTTGCAGGTTTCCCTTTTTGTAAAAAAGTTTTTTTTTGTAGTGGTTAGGTTACACCCGCAGTTGCTTTGAAAACAAATTTAAATAGTAATCATTAATACTTCTACGCTTTTGTACATAATAAAATTTCTTTTGACTACTAAATTCTACAATTGCAAGTAGGCACTGACAAGTATCTATAATCAAAGTTGCCGCATAATCTCAGATCACTTGGAAGATACTTCACCTGTTCTATCTCCCAGTATAAAAAAAGTGTTATAGTAATTTAATGTATTTTGCCCAACACGTTCGGTAACTTGCGATGGAAATTACAGATGTTTTTATTAGTAGACAATAATAAATTACCTGAAATTTTTTAAAAGAAGTAAAAAACAGGTAAGTTTCTTGGCGAGTGGTGCCTGTTGATATTGCTTTCTGAGCTGGTAGTATACTAAGAAAATATACATTGACTATTTGTCAGTGCCCCGGAATATAATTATTACAATATGAGTTTTCAATTTTCTTTATTGTAGTAGTGACATGCCAAATAGTATTGAAGCAGTTCGTAACATATTCTACATAACAAAATGGGTATTTTTTTAATATGTAGTGCAAAATACAGGCGGTTGATATGTGACAGTTTATTATTCTGTTCATATCTATCGACGTAATAATTTGGTTTGTGTACTGCAGTGGTGGCAAGTGGACAAGGTGTCGCCCATCAAGCTGTTCGACGAGAACAAGAGTCTGGCGGGACTGAACCTGCGCCACCTGCTCTTCCAGCACGGGCGCGCCGGCTACGTGCGCCGCGCCGTCGAGCGCGTGTTCGCGCTCTGGGCCGAGGGCAAGGTCAAGCCGCTCGTGGACTCCACTTGGGCCCTGGAGGACGTACGTTGCCACACTTTACACTCATCGCTTTGTCTTTTCCCGAAGTCTTTGCACAAACATATTTTTGCATGTTACAAGTAGAAAGTTATTAGACTGAAACACTTCTAGGGCAATGAGAGGGTAAATACATCAATAGGAAAATAATTAAGCTTTCTGTATTAAATGCCACAATTATTTAATGGCGTCTCGGAGCGTGACGCTCAATTCTTCTTTATTTTAAATCACACACATGTTCTCTCTCCCTCCCGTTAAGGTTGGGGAGGCGATGCAGAAGATGCACGACCGCAAGAACATCGGAAAGCTCGTGTTGGACCCATCTCTGGAGCCTAAACCGAAACCCGCCACTCCCGCCAAGGGCAAGGCTGGCAAAGAGAAGAAACCAGCCAAAGAGAGCTCCGAGGAGAAGAAGGATAAGGAGACGAAGGAGGAGGAGAAGAAGCCCGCAGAGAACGGCGAGAAGAACGGTGAGGAGCCGCTCACTAACGGTAACAGTGACGAAGGTCAGTCTCGAACTATTGTGACCAGGCATGCTTAGACGCGTAGACGCTTCACACCGGACGTATGTACTTAAACATTACATACAGATTATTTTGTAACTTTGGCATATCGATTAACTACGCGCACCTCGCAAGGACGCATAGGGCTTCCGGCGGGAAGCCGCGCCGCCATCGTCGCCATCGATCGCCATAGGACACGCGCAGCCTTTAGACCTGCTGTCTGCTCTCCACTTACACGCTCACGCTTGGCAGTAGACGCCTGCGCCGCCGTACGATACGTATCATATACTCGACGCGAGCTCACCATTCGTATTCGCGCGCTTACTATTCGTATTCATTGCTTAAACTCTACATCTGTAAGCGTGTCCATACGCTGTTACCGCCGTTTGTCTACTTTGCAATAGTATAATATATCTAGGGACATCTCTACACACAGTGTGTTCCCTATGAGTTTCTTTTGTGCAATTTTATAACAGAAACATGTCTAAGGGCTGCCACTACTAACGTTTAGTCAGCTTGGTCATAACATGTCGGGTCTTAGGACCTTCAAACTATGCTATTTAATTTATTAAGTCTGTTCTCAAACTCTGATTTTATACGACGTACATATGTAATTATTTAAGTTTATATAAGATGAAAATCAAGGCACGGTTTAATCTTATGCTATTTAAGATTGTAGCACGACCACATATTGTATATAAGTACATACAGATATAATATTATGTAGATTATGCATTTTTTTAAATCCTAATATATTGAAATCATGCCTATTGCCTGTGCTAAAATGCTATGATAACACACTCTTCAAGTTTAACTTTAATGTAGGTAACTATTAATTCAATATTCATTTCATTTTGATCTTAAGTAAATGAATAAATTAATTTATTGTGGTCCATGATTCTTATGATTGACCTTCAGACGTTTGTGTTCGAAATTTAAATTTAAAAATATTGAAATTAAAACGTTTTACGTTACTTCAGTAATTAGTCGAATCGAATCTAAGCTAAGAGTTGTGTACCGTTTCAGAGTCCAAGGAGAAGGAGAAGGAGTCTAGCTGAATTGTTTACCGAAGGACTGGACCAGACGAACCACCGCCAATACATTATTTTAGAGTTGAAGCTGCTCGTCGGCGCGCCGCCCGCTTCGCTGCGCTTTGTCTGCCGACACATTCTATGTTGCCTGATCATTTATTACGTTTTGTCTAAGTGTGACCGCGGCAATGTCCGGTGCAGTATATTTATATGTTATTTTACTTCGAAGCGATGTGTACCAGTCGGATCGGATAGCGCCGTGTAATTCTCATTTAAGTTTAGTTTCTAATTGTTCTATCATCACATTTTTGTTTTATATTTTAAATAAATTATACAATTATAATCGGAAATAATCTAGATTACTTATTAGCGATAAAATCGGCGATCGATTTTATTTTTGAATTCAATTTTATTTTATTTTTGTAATCTGGCCTAAGTTTAAAATCGTCTCCCGTACTTTACCGAGTCTTATAGTTTAATGTTAAGGCTTTATTTTAAGATGAGATATTTTAGTCTGCAGTTATTTTAAATGGCTATTGTATATCTAAGGTGCAGAAATGCTTAATCTTTATGTATGTTAAGCTTTAATATTTTATTAGTAAATGTTTAAAATTTGGCCCCAGAGACCCACGCCCGCCCCCGGGCTCGAGCGCCTCGACCACTCACTCCCACACTTCACCTCACTCATTAGGTATGCTGGCTGCTTGCGCTGTGTAACGTGATGGAACAACATTACATCATTTCTGTTTGAGTGTAGATTGCAGTCGAGTGTTTCTATGTTATATTTTTTATACTTTTTTTGAACAAGTTCAGAACTTAAAAGTTTTATAGATAATTTTCCAAGTTAAAAGGATTAGTAATCGATAAATTCTTTTGTGAAACTTGCAGTCTTTTGTAGAGCGAGCTAGATCGCTCCGAGAATGATTTGCTAAGTTATACTTCGGAGGTTTTCATTGTTACGAGCTTATAAAGTAAAAATTGCTAAGTATTTTTGTGGTTTACTGTAAAATGTATGCAAAATTCAATATAACGGCACCTTTGGTATAAGTCATATTTTTATAAACCGACGAATAGGTACGGCGAGATCTCTTTACTACGAAGTGTTTTTACGTATCTTTACACAAATGTCACATATCTAGACGTATTCTATCACACAATGTATATTAGGATAATATTTTGATACCAATATTCCTGCATTTCGTTTTGATAATTATGTCTAGCATATATTATTGAATCGATCCCTGACTTTCGTAAGGTTGTTAGTAATGTTTACCGCCATAGTGTACAATATGGTCGTAGGTGTATGTACCCAGTACTATGTAACGTTTATCTGTATTAACATATCAAGCGGATATAAAATTTAACTCTGAGAGGCTGACAAGTAGTCCGGAAATGCCGGAGTAAAATGAGGCAACAAAGTTCCCAACTCTCTGCTCAAACAAGCAACCTGCCACGGCTTCGACGCGTCGCTCGTTCGATGCAATTGTCGTAATTAACTCGCTCGTAACACATAAACCCTTAGATTTTTTTACGAAGCTTTTGGAACGTTTTCGCACGAGCATAGTCCGCGCGCGCCCGTGCGAGCGCCGGCCCGGCCCGCTCGGCGCGCGGCTCGGCGCTCGGCGCGCGGTCCGCGGACGCTAAGCGCTTCAGTGTCTCGGACCAATCTCTTTAAAGCTACTTAGTCTTCTAATCAGTCATCTTTGTCGCTTTATGTGTCAAATATGTGCGAATTTCTTGTATTGTAAACATATAATATTAAATCTCTTGTATATCGACCTGTATAATGGTTTAGATTTATCTGAATTGTCTCTTATATAAGGATGTCGATGAAATTCAATAGCAATGGCACGCTGGAGCGACCGCGCCGTTTGTGAATGTGTCCAAATTGTTGTAGGGTAGTATCGAGAGCGATGCCAATGTTTATTACGAACGGTTGCTCCGGAGGTGGCCAGACCCGCGCCGTCGCTCCAGCACCTCTCCAGGCTGGGTCGTTATTGTATTACACATTTATTTTTATAAGGGCGGGCCAGTGTGATATCTATACTATGAAATGGATAAATAAATATGTACGATCTGTAAAAATGCTTAACCTTGTATTTTTATTCTTAGATATTTAGATATCTACCTACCTTTATCCCCCCTAGGAACTTCTGAAATACAGTGCAAACTCTATATAACGACACTGAACTCGTTAATATTATCTGCTAATCAAGTATTACAAACAAAAAAATGATATTACAACACGAACAGCACCGCCGTAACATAACGCCTGTAATCCCCGAAGAAGTAGACAGAGGAGTGTAGTATACTCCCACGTTTCACCAGTTAAATTTACGTCCCATTATGAATTAGGTTGGGACCATATTGCCGTACACCGGGCACATTTCCAGACTCCAAGCCACTACTACAAACTCAAACTTTGTATAATCGGTCATTTTTGTCTGACGATTTTTTTGCTGCAGCAGTAATTTAATTTGAACCCCTGTTTGGGTAAAGAACTCCTCCATCCTTTTCCACGACTCATGGTCCTTGCCTAGCTTTTTTTCAGTCTTTTTCCTACGTCCCCACTGGTCCTTTCCATCGTGTGGCTTCAGTGGTCCATCTTCTGTCGGGATATCGTGAGATGTGTCCTGCCCATATCCACTTAAGTAAGAGTGGATGCCTGACAGCATCGGTGAGCTTAGTTTTTATACGGATGTTTTCGTTCCTATTTTTATGTATTCTTCTAATGTTCAACACGTTCCTATCCATTGCTGTTTGACTGCATTTCATTTTTTGTTTTATTTTGTTCGTAAATATCCATGTTTGGGAACCATACAACAAGCATGGTAGTAGGCATGTATCAAATATTGTCTTTTTTATGTGCTAGATAAAACCGACTGCAGCAATTAACATAGTCGGTACTACATTTTGGGCAATTTTGTTTTATTGCATTACAAGTCTTAGAATATCCATATCTTTGACCTCACAAAGTATCAAGTTCCAAAAAGGA
>DWFO01004100.1:0-11641 GCA_018246595.1 Mimoniades nurscia nurscia
GCAATGATGATGATTATTAGGGGGTTCTCTGCTCCGGCAACGGAGTGCGGCGGGCGGATGCAATGATGATGATTATTTCTACGCAGCCATAAAGAGTATAGTGACATTTCGAGTGTTCAGTCAATTTGGTCAAAATTATGTTTGAGCGCATTTCATTTAACCAGCCAGAGGTCCGAAGCGCAACCAGTCGCGACCTCGACACATTGTTCTTTTTCTTATTAAACATTTTTTGTATTTATAACTTAGCTATGTATGGCAATAGGCTCACCACCTATCCCATAATTGGACATAAACGTAACTGGTGAAACGTAGGAGTGTTCAATATTCCTCTGCCTACCACTTCGGAGATGACAGGCGTAATGTTACGTTTTTGTAATGGCGTAATGTTGCGTAATGTAACGTGTACACTCGAGTTAACTCGAGCGCGCTAAACTGGCCAAACTGTACACACTCGAGATAATTCGAGCAGTGTTTTTTTACCTTATGCTGCTATAATTTATACAAATATTTTAATCTGCGTTTTTTTTTTCCAATAAAAGTAGTTCAACTGCCTATCTTATCATATCTGTTTATCGCTTTAACCGTGACATAATGGTTCAGATAGTAATAACAATAATTCAGTAATAGTTGAGAGTGTGGATTTGTGCTAGGAGCTAGCAGCCACGTGTACAGCAATAGTCTCCATTGCCTATTCCACGGAGAGCGGCACGAGGTAACTGGTGCAGCGGCGGAGCCCTACACTCCTCCGCCTACCTCTGCGGCCTCATGATATGAATTGTTATGTTATATGCAATTATATATTAGGAAATAAACAGCTGTGGATTACTCTCGCTACAACTCAAATAGATCTTGACCTATATATTTTTATGAAAATGGATTTTGTTGAAACACATTTATTTCTGAGCAAATTTCATTTGATCACGCGACGAAGTTCAAACCGAACATGATGCAGCCAATGTCGTGGAGGGCAACGAGCGGCGGCGGAGGCCGGCCGGCGCGACGACCGCTGATCACAACGTGCAGGTGAATTAAGGGCGATGGGAAGTTCAGTGAATAATAAAAAACAATAAAAGTAAAGTGAATAATAAAAATCGGAATATTCATCGGTAGATGATGAATATTCCGATTTCTGTTGTGCTGTCTAATTTGAAACGCTTTACTGCTCTAACTTCTCACTATTTGTCTGTTTCCTCGTTACTTTGAGAAATCATGACATTTACTTTCATTATTACCTATTGAAGTTCTTACAAGCAGATTATGTTCAAAAGACTCATTCACCCCTGCACGTCACTTTGTTCACTGCACCTTGCACAACACAACTAAGCGCCGCGCCGCGCGCCGGCTCCAATAATAGCCTTACCACATTAATTTTAAATACAGAACTTAGCGGCGCTATTCACAACACACGCCGCGACTCACGGCGTGCCGCGCCGCGCTGCGCAGTTATTATGCCTGCAAATACTTCAGCTTTTTCCGTGAACCGATTTTTTTTATTACGACTGCCTTTCAGTCAGCTAAATTGATTTGCGGTGAGATTTCAAAGACCTGTCTGGTTCATCAAATGGTTTTCGGAAATATGTAACGCATGCTTTACAATTTGAAAGCTTGATACTGAAATGGATAATATCCATTCTAAGACGATGTATGTAATATAACGGTTTACGGTGATCTTATTTATTTAGTCTTTAATTATGTCAGAGTCTCTCAAGTGTTTACTTCATTTAAATAAAAGTTTACTTTAAACAATTAAGTACTTGTTGCACAAGTTTATTATTAGAAAAAAAGCAGTGATTGTCTTATGATTAAGAATTAAGCATCCTTTTATAACAAAAATAAACTCTGAACGAGTAATTTTCATTATTACAAATGACCCGTGAGTGATTATCTAAGTCGCCGGGGTATGCCAAATAGTTGAAGTACAAAGGAGCGCGCATGACCTACTTGCACCCAGCTCGCGGATACGGGCCACCGTCTACTTAATCTCCGGAGAGCGCCGCTAACGGTGCGCCGTCTTCTCGGCCAAACATTGTCAATAAAGTGTGGAATATCACATACGGTTGCGCCCAGTACGAGTACCGGTAGTACCGGTACCGCGCTGCGGCACACGACGGTACTCGGATTAAAATAAATTAGCACACGCAATGGTTACTTACTAAGGCGTGCTACCGCGCAATATTTATATGATAAATTAAAATATTTAGATGTTTTCTATGTTTTCTCGTCAAATATTCTAGTCGCGCGTCATATATTAATGACATTTCACACACACATTTCGTACTACCTCTGGTCACCCGAGCATGGGCCGGGCTCAATGGCCAGCCGCACGGCCCGGCACGGCCCGGCACGGCCCGGGACGGCCCGGGAGCTGCGCCGGTGTATTGTTGTTGTTAGTAACAAGTGTAACATTATGAAGGAGATACATAAATCAACCCTCGAAATATGTAGCGGAAGAAGATGTGTGATGAAGTATTTTATTCGGGAATAAGTTCCGACAAGTTCTAAGGTGTAAGGAGCCCGAGCTGCGGGAGCCCGAGAGCGGCTCGTTGGTACCTACTGCCTACTCGCATGCAGGAACTTGCTTCACGCGACATTTTTACGCAAAATTTACATAAAATACGTATTATATTCTGAAGTTATGAATCCATAACCAAAGTCATATGTAGGCTGACTTTGTATGTGTTAAACCTTGTGTTGACCTTGTATGTGTTGAAAACCTTGTATATGTTAAATTGCACTTCCTGTATTGTAAATAACTGAACTAACGCGCCGTGTGGACCGGACCTTATTGCGCGTCAGTTGAAAACGCGATACGATAAAGTACTCTTTTCCGCCGGGGATGCGAGTGGCGAGCTAATAACTCTCCCCCGCCCCGTCATCGCCCTCAACATACAATTTTCGTTTGATCCCCAATTTGAATGTAAATAGAACCACCACCACCAGGCGTAACCTTCATTGCGACAACTGAATCAAATATTGATTGGATTTCGTCACAAATAACTACAGTATAAAATGTTACAAAGTCGTCTTTAAAGGAGATTTTGTAGAAAGATATTTAATTTTGACTGCTTCGTTGGTCGTGTTGGTCGCAAGTGCGACTGCGATCGGGATTAATTCCCGGGTCGGGTTCTACAAAAATTTTCTAATTTAGATTTTCTAGTAGTGGCTCGGAGTCGGAGTCTGGATGAGCCCGGTGTATGGCAATACGCTCACCACCTATTCCATAATGGGAGGTAAACGTAACTGGTGAAACGTGGAAGTGTTCTACATTCCACTGCCTACCTCTTCGGGTATTACAGGCGTGATGTTATGTTATGATAAATCTAAAAGTAACGGGATTCGGGGATGACGGGCGTGATGTTACGTTTAAAAATAACGCCAATTAGTTTGATAACATGTTGTCATTATTGAGAAACATTTGCGAAAATTGTGTTTGTTTAATTCCTAACATAAAAATAAGTATACTTATATTGTATATATTCATTTATTTATAACTGACCATAATATGATACATTCACCTGTTATATTTCATTTAATTAATTTTGAACAGTGAAGGTGACGATTGATTAGGTACTAATAACTAACTTGGCAAGCAGCTGCGTGCTGCGCGCGAGGCCCGCCGCAGTCTGCACGTCGGTAGTGCGCGCGTGTCCGCCACTTGTTCGTACGGTCAGTTAATACCATCATCTGTACATGGAACAAAATTCAACTTGTAGAAGTAAAAAAGTAACTGTGTCGTGTGAGTAAGGTCTATGTTAATGGACATAGATAAAAGTTAAAATGGTATTTAAGCTGCTGAAATGATTTTAATCACACATACCTAATAACCATTTCGGTAAAAGAAAAGGCTGGGAGCTTTTAATATACTGATTTTAGGGTCGGTGCCTAAAAAAGAACCTATGAACTTAAGAAATGTTATTCGAAGCATGAAGCCCCTTCCTTGGAAGAGCTTTGAGCTGCGCTCCCGTCACGTAGGGGCGGCGGCGGCGACGCGCCGTTCAGCGCGTGCCCTTAAGCGAGACCTAGTTCAAGTGCACAACGCCGCTTCGGACGGAGCGCGGCGCGCTGCCGGCTGCTGCATGTAGCAACTACACCGTGTACTGCTTACTAAAAAGGAAATTATTTCACACTTTGTGTTATATGCGCACTGCATTCGTTTTGTTTGTATATGTACCCTAAATTGATACTTGGGTAGAGTTCACTTATGACATTATTTTGAAGGAAACGATTAGTGTTCGAGCCACAGCTCTTGATGGGTCTAGAATTTCAAGCTGACGAAAGTGAAATCAATATTTACCCGAAAAGTCAGTATTATCCTACATTTGAAACTGATAAAGAGTTGATTCGAGTTATTTTTCGAGTTTTTCGTGAGATATTTTGGGGCGTGCGATATCGGAGAGGTTCTCCACTTACGGATAAGTCAAATATAGTTTCACGACAAGTAAATTTGGCGACCAATTTGTCGAAATACTGTACGAATAGTTGGATTATGTTCCATCGTCCTAACATGAAACACTACGTGTAATCCGTGAAGAAGTAGGCAGAGAATTGTAGTATACTCCCGGCACAAATATAGATTGCGGCCCACTACTAGAAATTTTGACTTAGAAAAATCCAATAGTACCCGACCCGGGATTTGAAGCCGGGACCTCTCGATTGGTGATCGCGCCTGTGACCATCGATCGACGAGACAGTCGTCCCGTCCTGCTAAGTGATCACTTCTGACCAATTCTTCTATAAGCCTATTATCGAACGAAAGTAGCACCGGAACCTACGAATCCCGACATACTCGTATGCACGCGTCAATAAGGAGCTTGGCCGCTGGCGGCGCGCAATGCTACCAGCGTCGTGTAGGCGAAGCGGACGCGCTTTGAAGTTTGAACTCGCGATAAAAACGGACATCTCGCCTCAGCTCGTCACGCAGCACATCAGAACACATTATTGACTTTATAACAATCTGCGACTTCCAATAACAACTCTGTTCATTAACTTCGCTATGACTACAATAAAAAGTTTACAATAACGCAGAGAAAATCAACAAATTATTTGTGTTTCGTGCGCGGTAACAGACTTGTACTTCAGACAAGAACAACAAGAACTTCAGTTTTTATTTCCTCTTAATCACAAAATATACATTCTAACGTTAAGTACAATTAATTTAGATCACATTACTTCGAAAGTGTGCTTTTTGCATTTATTTTAACTATTATTTATAAAGAACTAATAAATAGAACAAGTATGTAGATGGTATGTATGTATATACGGTAATATAAATTAATGGCACATATGGTAATGGTGTATGTGGCCTATATGGTGATATAAATTAATGGTAATATGATGAATATGAACGTAAATGAAACTAAACGTAACAAACGTAACATCAACCCTGAATCCCGAAGAGGCATGCAGAGCAGTATAGTGCGCTCCCACGTTTTACCAGTTGCATTTTACCAGAAATAGTTAGTAAAATTTAAACAAATATATTTAACACATTTTAACAGATCTGATGTCAAATAGAATCTTGTGAAAAAAACTAATCACTTCAAATTTTATAGGCTCAAATTATATTCCATCAAACAATCTGACGACTTAAGAATTACTTAAGATCCTTAAAATATTTTACGCTAAAAACAGCAAGTATTTCAGAACTGTATCTTAAAATTATTTCTACATTTTATTGAACCGATTCAAATATTCCTGTACGTTTCAACAGCAACTTCAAAACTCCTAACACGCTTAGAGAGCCAGTTTCTTATTAGGGACAAATACATATAAAATTTCCATTAGGGCCAAATACTTATAAAAAGAAGTTAAATAACTTCCGTGACACAAGGATTCAACTACAAATTCAAATTCAAATATCATTTATTCAAAATTGGTTGATTACAACACTTTTTGTACGTCAAGATGAAGCTACCACCGCTTCGGAAAATGCCTCGCTATGGAGAAGAAGCGGCGAAAGAAACTCCATAGGTGTGCTCCATGTGAATAAATATTTTAACCAGAAAATTTAAAAGTTGATGATACACAAGAGAGATACTAAGATAAGTCTTAAGACAATGCGCAATTAATGTACATATATGTACCAGTTTTGAATCGTCCATTTTTATATATTTTTTTAAGATTTGAGTTAATTAAAATATTATACGAAGTATATCTCTACATAGAGTTGATAATAAATAAATTGCCATATATTCGCATACATTTATATGAATAATAAGAGACGTAAGTACCGACCATGGCAAACAAGCATAATAAGTTAGTTAGTTCATCACGAAAATATTCATATATAATGTAAGCAAGCTTGTACATAACATGACTCGATACGCCACAGTGATAAAACACCAATATCATCAAACCGTCACACCTACATGCAATACCGTGAAATAGTATTCTAACGACGGATAACCATTCACCACATCGACTAACATTCGCAGTTTTACGTTTACCTTGCGACATTAAGCCGATGGAAATACAGCCGCATCGTTTCAGGAACACAACCTTCTGCTTACCGTTTAACGAAAGCACGTTTTTTATTACACAAAACACAATCGGTTGTTTACCAATAAACATTTCCATATTGATTACCTCCTATCTTTTGTTCCTATACTAATACTAGTACGTCCTGCTTATGATTTTTAGTTCTGCTTTAAAAGAGTATTTCAAAGATACTGGCATCACGTGTCGCTGTCAATATTTCCAAAGTCATAAACTTGTTCTGACGGTCATCAAAACGTATTACCGACAGCTGAGCAATAGAATGGCAGAATTTCTTATTAAAGCTTCCAAAACAAATGGCCTTTACGTCGTGATAAACTAGATATCCCAGAGAAAAAATACATATGTCATTCTCCAACGACTTTGGAAGATTAGTCATTACAATATGGACGTCTAAAGCTTATTTATGATTTTCATATACGATTAAGGCGGCTTGTTAACAAAATAAATGAAATTTTATTTCAGTTAAAGTTGTGTACCGCAATTCACTCGGTGTTCTGAAAACTCATTAGCTTCAGGCGCGAGGTGCGCGGAAGTTGTGCGACGTCACTCAAATGCGGCTTCTTTAACATATCGCCTTTCTTGTCCACTTCACCTTCGGAGCGATACAGATCCAACCGTCGGCGTTCGTAGCGATACGCACGTACTCGTGATACAATTATCGCTATTTCGATATTTTGCCACAGAAATGACGCCACTTTTATGTTGATACATATACGAAATAAACATTAAATCTTCTGCTAAAGATAACTGACCGATTACGCAATGTGTTTGTTTAAAATCTATGACAAACAAACAGATTGCATTTATTTAGAGAATCTTATTTACCTTTGTTAGAAATGAAGGTTTCTAATGTGTGCATAAATGAATATTAATTGTTATGACAAGTGTGTACCAGTATGTATGTCAAATACTTTACGTATCCAAGTCGTCCGAATTCGGATGTCTATATGTAAATACTGAGTCCTCACCGTTTCAATCGAAACGTTTCTAGGTGTAAGGTGTTACGCATTCGCCTTTAAATAATACGTCGTGCAAACGCTTCGCTTTTGAGTTATGCGCGGTGTCGGCGAGCTAACAAGCCGCAGCTTACCACGGCTGAGCTACAAACGTCTCGCTTCTAATTGGTTTATTGAAAGTGAGGAGTGGATCGCGGAAGAACTCACCCGGGATGCAACGATTATGCTGATATAAATGTTGCAGTTATGCGCTACAGTTTCATGTCGTTTTGATTATGTTACGGTTACGTTAAAATTTTATTTTTACATCGTCAGTGCAATGCAACAGTTACACGCCAAATTTCAATATGTTTTTTATTTTATGTTTGAGTACATATATTATTCTTTTATCATTGCGGCAGTGTTCGATTAAATTAAACTGTTTTTGCAATGGCTAGCGATCTTAGATGCTGAGCTACAGATCCCGGGTTGAATTCCAAACATACGCCTAATTAGCACAGGTGTTTGTTGTAAAACAATGTAAATTTATTTATATGAACGAATGCTTGTTACATACATATCTGGTTGACATAGGTGGAACCTCTGCGTAGTACGCGTCTGTACGTGTAGATGTCGTAAGATATTTATTTATTTATTTCATTTAGTGTGGGCAGGAAACGTTGATATAGATTAAAATCTGTGATAACGATTATTATTGACAAATTGATGTTCGCATACGCGCGGGCCACACAGATCCCGTCCGCGTTGTCCGAAATTACAACTGAACGTGTTTGAATACATTAAATATTATAACATTACCCGCCAACGCAGTAAAGGCATCACACATTTTTTTTCCAACCTGTTCAATATTATGCGTTATTATACTGTAAATAATACATATTAAAAGCATTCTTATCGAAACTTTTTTGAAACGCAGATTTTGTAATTAAAATTTAATGTTGGAGCATTTAATGTAACTCATAAACGTTACACACTGTGTAAATGCGCGTAACTTTGTAACATGCATTTTACTGTACTGTTGTTATTGAATTCAGCCCCGGACTTGGGGAGGCCTAATCATCTTTAGCCTATTCCAGCCCTCTGCTGGATACAGGCTTCCCCTAGTGGGCACGATCGCGCTCTGTCCCCGGAAACCTGCCTTTGTTTTATTAACATTAAAGAATAGATTAAACAATCTGAGCAGCTTTCTATGTAAAATAATACTAAATCAATCAATAAAAAGCAAATTTTCATGTAAAAGGTAATTTTTTTATGGAAGTTTGGCTTCCTGCACGAAATAAGTCACCAATAACGGCAGCGTAGAATATAATCTATCAAACAAAGACAATGCACGAACGCTAGCATTTGCAGAGTAGCATGCACATAGATCTACACTAAGAGTGTATTATACACTCCTCAGTTGAAAGGCTCCATTGGTTCTGAAGATTGAATATTTTCTCGTGTCTATTACATTTAATCTCGAATTGTGACAACGCCGACGTATAGACTGGGAGCGTCGCTAGCAATCCGACATATGCAACTGCCCCGTGGGCCCCAACAATGACTTGTAGCAGTTTACTCAGTAATAAACTTTAGGGCTCGCTTAACTGCTCGCCGATAGTTGCTTTCAACGACAAATGGTACAAGTACGTCTTTGTCCGGAGGCCATTGCGCCGCGCTAACTCTCCGATACATTCATATTAGTTTTAGTATTCTCTTATTATATTTGGTTGAAGATTATACAACAATATCATTGACTAAACTAATACATCTATATATGTTAAATCTGTCCGTCCGCCTTACAGTTTTAGGCGGAATAGCTGAATTGGTTCAGTTGAATTTTGCAACACACATAGCTTAGGACCCGAGAAGGCTGCTGACTGCTTCCAATATTTTTTTTATAACTATCATAAATTAATTTTAAGAATGATTGAAAGATTTCTGAAGAACTATATGTTAATAATAAATAGTAAATGAAGAAACTTAGGCATACTCCTCTGCCCACTTCTTTAGAGATCACAGACGTGATGAAAGAATTAATAGCTGTCAGTCATTATCAACATTACTATAGGAGCATAATCTGGTTGTTCCTTGGCTATGTAAAAACATTCTCGAAATCAAGGTGAATCATAATTCCCGAGAAGAGATAGGAAGTACTCATTAAGAAGATACTTCTTACGATGCTGCAGTATTAATTTGTATGCATTCATATTTTCAAGTTCATTTTGTATTGTCAATTAGTGCGATCATAAAAGCAACGACGCCATAATGGGAGGTCCTGGGCGTAAAAGGCACGGACAGTGATTGTGTCGATCCAATCAAATGCGGAATATTTGTTCATTCATACTTATAATACCTTAAATAAAAAACATTCAACTATGCTCACAGCATAAGTCTTCCTCTGGCAAACATGGTTCATATAAAAAGATATTACATAAAAAACGTAACATCACGCCTGTCATCCCCCAAGAGGTAGGCAGAGGAATGTAGAACACTCCCACGTTTCATCTGTTACGTTTACGTCCCACTATGGAATAGGTGGTGAGCCTATTGCCATTCTCCAAGCATATAGACTCCCAGCCACTACTAGAAAATCTAAATCGAAAAAAAATTTGTAGTGCTTGGCCCGGGAATTGAACGCAGAACCTCCCGATCGGCAGCCGTACTTGCAACTAACACGACTAACGAGACAGTCAGTGTTCTATGTAACTAATTATATAGAACAAACATTTAATTCTATCCTAAGGACTACATGCTAAAGACTACCCCCGGTAGTGTACCGGGCTAGTGCCGTCTCACTCGCGCTCCTCATCGGTCCCAGGCCATACGTATTTCCAGCCTGGGTCGGTGAAATCTCTACCCGTATGTTTCTGCTATCGCGAAGAGTCCCGCAATCATTATTACCGGACAGCACCCAAACTTCCAACCATTGTTATTTAAACACTCGATCGAGGTCCATTTTAATTAACTCCATGATTGATTTACGGAACGTCCCCTAAAGTATCTGGGTCACGCCGATATTTATTGTTGACAATACCGCATACATATACATACATCACGTTTGTTTTATGTATGACGGATATATTGGCGACTGTGCCTTGTGTTATTTCGCGATAATATACTCCATCGGATACATACGGTCTAAACATCAGGTACATTAGGAAAATTAATTTTAGTCGGATACTATTATTTTATATTATTAGTTATTTACGTAACATTGCGTCGCATTTGTATTATGAATAAAGGATATATTGTCGGATATAGGTGTCAGCTTCCCTATTTGAATGTTCTGTTGTTTACGATTGTGGCGCCATCTAAGTTTATGTAAACTACTATTATTATGAGAAAGTTAATTAGCGTATATTATATATGCATATTATTTATATAGATAATACATGTATCTATTAAAAGCATACATTTGTAAAGGAAAATATCGTGAGGAAAATTGCTCAACTTGAAAGTTTTCCACAATATTCTCTAAGACGTTTGCAGTGCTAAGCCGCGTCTGACTCGAGACAATATCTCATTCTGAGCGGAAATCCGTATCTCATAGCGAAACGATAATGTTCACGATGACTAGACCCACTCGTATACTCGGTAACTAACCTCTGCGTACTCGTACATGTATATACTATGTATATTTATTATACAGCGTCTGTTTACTGATTATAATATGTATTATACGAATGGCACAAAATATTTTCATATCTAAACAACTAATAATGTACGCTTCTTATTCAAAATCCCTAATATTTCTCCACTTGCATACGCACCGCTGTCAAAATTTGTTTAAGAATTAAGAAATCCAGCCCTAGCAAACACTTATTTTTCTTTTAAAACGGCTGAAGCGCTCGTAAATCTTGCATAAAACAAATTAATGTTCGCTGGTAATTTCGTGCAACTATCTATAGGGTTGATTATTATTTACAAATGAACCGTCGCTTTGTTTAAGTATTGGAACAACCGTGCATTTATAGAGCGAACCCATGAGTAACAACAAAAAGAATGAGAAATGAAATCGATTATTGTCTTATTCAGTTTCTTTTATTATTAAAGTATGTATTTCTTACAGTATTTTTTGTACTTTTATTTGCATATGTATTTTAACTGTTGAATATACACAACATGCCTCATAGACTGCCTCGTTGGTCGTGTTTGTTGCAAGTGCGACTGCCGATCGGGAGGTCCCGGGTTCGATTCCCGGGTCG
>DWFO01004101.1:0-11640 GCA_018246595.1 Mimoniades nurscia nurscia
TTATATTTAAATAAATGAAAATGTATTATTTAAGCACATTAATAAGTAGAGCGAATAAGTTAGCGAAGTGAATCTACATCTACAGTACCGATTCGTTTTATGCAACTCTTTACCTCCAGCAACTAAGTACTTTATGTCACGACTTCTCTATATTTAATTCTTAATATAAGTCTTCACGCCAGGTCCCTTCCGAAGCAGACAGAGTGCGAAGTATCAAATAACTAACTCTATAGTGACAGACCTGGCGCGTTTCTCCTACATTCATCACTATTTTTATACTCGCACGCAGAAGACTTCTGATTCCCCCATCAGGCAGTATCTAACCTGTTTGGTCAAGATTAATAGGTCTTTGTATCCTTTGGCACCACGCTTTATAATTCTTAGTTGCGAATTTTTTTCATTGCTACGTTGACAAACAGATACACCTGATGGTAAGTGGTCACCGTCGTCCACGGACATTTACAACACCACAAGTATAACCAACGTGTTGCCACCTGAATGACTTATTAAATTTTAGAAACCCATATTATGATGCTTTGGGAACACCTCAAGTTATTTCCTATTAAATTATACTTGATTTTTTAGTAACAATGATTATTAAGTAATTATTTAGTGTTTTTTTCAAATAGTTACGCCTTACTAATGTAACTTACGCCGGACTTAAATACATCCATTGCTACTTTTGTAGACACTGCTCGACTGACGCACCGAAGATGGGTCGCAATGAATTTAACATTAAATTATCTTAACTCGTACGTAACTAAAAATTGACGCAGAGAACATAACTCAAAATATTTACTGTGTTGTGTATAAAATATCTATTTGTATTCGTCGGAGTGGAACGCAAAACATTCCGTATAACCGTTTTATTTCGACCATCGATAATCCGTTTTTTTTTTCGCCAGCACCGTCGCCTAGAACGTTTGTTTCGTTTTGGTTTTCGCGGTGAAGTCAACTGAAAATAGGCGAGGGGCAAAAAAACATTTTTTCGGGGGCAACAGTGTGTTGACAGTCCAGATTATTTTGCGAATCTGAGCTTTTAAATTTTTGAAAAATTTCTCGCCCACCCATTTTTTATGGTTCCCAGTTGCTAATACCGCGCGGTATGTCCAAAGATTTATTTAGTCACAAATTGCTGCATTTTCTCGATGGATATTTTTGTCATTTTAATTTTATAAAAAAATTGTTTCCCATTATTCTAAAGTAAATAGTATATAATATATTATTCAATTATTCGTCGGTAAAGCTACACCTCATATACCTACTAGTAATCAAACTTACTTACGTTTAACTAAAATGTTAAGTTACGAACCACAAGAGTAAGACCATGGTCAGCCTCGCTGGCCAAGTGCGGCTTGGCACATTTCCCACGCCTGAGAAAACCCTATGGTGAACTTTACTGTGCGCCTTGGCGAAATTCTTCCTAACAATTGCAGCCCGGAATTATCTTAAACCCGCGACCACTACGGGAAAGACTGAATTCTAAACCACTACGCTATCACAATTTCTTACCCTTCTAACCTTCTAACCTTCACGGTGCGCAAATGATAGCTATGTACGATGTGCTGATTACTAATTTTCGGTTTCAAATCACACAACAGGCCGTCTCATGAGAAACATCGATCGTTTAGTGAGAACGGAATGATAGGTCACACACATTTTCCAAGTAATTAACCACGCGGACCGCGGCCTGTTTGTATTCCGTTGCCACGCTTCTTACACACAATGATATTACTGTGTGTAATAATGTAATTAATTCGCCGTGAAAATGTATGGAAGTTTTGCACCTCGCGAGATGGCACAGCCCGGTCGGTACATCGCGGCAAAAAAGTGACGTCATAGCACAACAATCATACAAATTTGTAATAACAACAAACACGTAATAATCAACTCTATAAACACTTACATATAGATCATTATATATGCATAAATATTATTGTCTTGAATAGACAAGTGTCTTCTACGGTTTTATATCGAAAATCACTCTTAACGTGATTGCTATAGAGTCGTTCGTGTAAGCAAACGTCTTGGCGATTTTTCTAGTGCTAGCAAAATGTTGTAGTTCCCAACGTTAATGTGAACTTTAAAACCGAGGTCGTAAGGCCTTTGCAGCGAACAATGCAAGTAGGTTGCACCCGGCAGATCTTACATAAGCGCGCGACTGTACTTGACTTGTAACTTAGTTGATGAACGGCTTGGTACAGACGAACACAAAAACACTTCATGCGAATGTTTATTTTTAATTTCTGCTTTTTATACTTTAATGTAATAATTTTTTTAGTTCTCGCGGTTCTACGTAATTAAGTTACGTGCGTGTGTTAATACATATTAATTAAACAAGTCATTTTATATTTCCAATGTTGGATACGGGTTTCCTCTCAAATAAAAAGTTCAACCGAGCTGGCCAAGTCCGCATTGGCAGATTTTACACGCCTACAGAACATTGTGGAGAACTCAGTTCAGTTCAGTTCAGCATACGTCACATATTCTTCACCGAGTATTATGCGAGTATAACAAATGGTGGTAGAATCTTCTGAGGTTCGCCTCCGGCGGCACCACCGCCACACCGATTTCTGCCTTATAACATCAGCGTTAAGCGCTGCTGTGTTCTAGTTTGAAGGGTGTGGTAATGGAGACATACTTTTTCGAGGCATTACACCTTAGTCCTCAGGGGTAGAGGCGCATCTGTGGTCGACCTCAGATAGGAATCTAATCTTATCTGGGGTTGATTACAAATGTCCATGGGCGGCAGTAGCCATTTACCATCAGGTGGACTGCATGCTCATCAGCTACCTCCTTATTATAAAAAAAAAGTAAATTTCGCCGATGTTTTTACATACTTTCAGAGAGGATATAGCAGCTGTATTAATCTCTCTCGTACAATATTCCAGCGTTCTGGGCATTCCTGTATTTCGTCGGATTCTGCTACCTGTCTAACGCGTGGGGCAAGACCGAGAACCCGCCCCCCGGCACCGCCAACAACATGCAGGGCGCCATCGCATTCTGCTTCTTCTCTATCTTCGCTTGGGTGAGTTACAACCATATTACATCTCCACAGTCCAACACAGAGTAGTAAACGTTTACATACTCAATGAGTGTTAGCTAGTTAATTGTCATACTTGAATTATTTGTACTGTGGCGCGCAGGATTTTGGATCGAATAAGTATTCTATTCTAAGTATAGTATTACAGTAAGTAATAAACATTGTGTACCCGAGCTTACCTTATTATTATAAAGACTTTAAAATGATAATATATTAGATGTGTACGGATCGAATGTGATTTAAGATTTATTCCAAGCGCTGGCGCTAATGAAAGATAATTGACGCCAATACGTATTGCAAACGTTCTTTGTGAGTACAGTGGTAATACATTGCATTCCTGTGCACTATGTACCTACACTACTGTGTATGATCAGTATATTTGTTAATGTAACAATAAAAGTTTTTGTGCCCTGCATAATTGGATGTTGTTAACGTCATATTTTTCCTTGATTCTTTCGACCATCGTCCCTTGATACTATAAAAATCGAACGCATGCGAACTCTCTTGGAAATTATTTGCCATTTCTTTCGCTTATAATGGAAAACTGACTTTGAAAATATGTTTCGAGTTTTACAAGTGCAACACTTTATAAATGTGTCATTTCCTTTATGTAGCGTGCACTAGTTTTAATTGTAATGAATGCGTCCATTGCAGTCGATGTATAATCATTGTTAGATATGATTTTTTCTTTTTTTATCAATCAATCAACTTCAGCGACCAGAGTTATTTTCATTTTTGCATATACCATACTCGACCCATCCGATGTACCCAAAGATATCTTACTCTCAAACGTATAGACGCATTCAGTGTTGAGACGCGCGCAGGTGGCGTGTGCGTTCTTCGCGTTCCAACGGTTCCGCATGGGCGCGGACGCGGCCTTCGCGCCCGCGTACGAGGTGGAGGGCGCCGCCAGCCCCACGTCGTTCCCCTCGTACCCCGGCCACGCCGGAGCGCCCGACGCGCAGCCCACCTACAGCGAGCCGCCCTTCTCGCAGCAGCACGACGGTAAGTGATCCGGAAACATTTAGTTTGTGTTTAAAGTTAAACATGTACCTACATATATGAAGCTTCTAATTACACCTTAGTCACTTCTTAGAGGGAGTCTCTACTCCTACTCTTTTGCGACAGAACTGTGGTTACCTGTCAAATAATTATAACTTACATAAAAGATTGAGAATAATGCAACATAGAGCCAATTACGAATCTCCACCAGCTCAGTGCTTGACATCGGCTTCCAATTTAAGGGCGCTATCACTTTGTAAGGGCGCTGGAATACGGACCAAACAGTTTATACTATTATCGACTTGTATCGAGACTATCGTAGACATAGCCGACTATTACAATATCAGAACAAGAAGAAAAATCCCACAATGTAAAGTTGCACCATCAGACTAAATACCGTGTTGATTTTTATTTCACGCGCGTGGTAACATACATTACATACACACTCTTCGCCAGGAAGCGGAAAAACTATTATAATCCAGACATCCACCATTATTACAATCGCGCCTAATTAAGTTGTAAAGTTCACACGGTTACAGATGGTATTTAAAGGCAAGAAAATTTTTTTGGAATACCTAATGTTTTAATATGTCTGCTTTACTGCACACTACTCTCCTCAAACCAGGAAACATTGCATGCACGGGCTTACACGGCTAGAAATATGTAAACTTTTCTTCCTGTGAAGTTCTGTGATACAAGGTGTATCAATAAACAGTTAATATGTGGAATGGCGTAACATGACATTTAATGTACATATATTTTGACAAATTCTAATATAAACGTAAATTTTGACTGTGTTTCTTTATCAATTTCCAGGCAACGTGGACTACACCGCTCCGACCTATTAAACGCCTACTCGCCGGCGAATCAATTCTCACGCTTTCATCATTTTTTTTTCCATTTCGTTCATGTACGAATGAGTCATAATTAATATTTATTCAATGGCTCATTCAGATGAAATATCAATTATATATTCAACTTGTAAAACTTAACTCTGTAAGTTGAAATGTAATTGATTAAACTTGCCACCACACTACCTATCAAGTAAACATTCGTATTGAAATTTTCGGTTCATAAGTAGACTATGAAAATAAGACAATTAAAATTAGACGATCATGCTGACACAAATGAATGAATAAACGAAAGAACGATTAATTATCGTTCAAAAAGATAGTGGATGTTTATTCATCATTCCATAGACAATGTTTTTGTGGACAGAATAATGATTTGTCATTGTAATGTCAAAATATGTAGTTCAAATGATCGTCTTATCTGTAAAAAATGCCTAAACAGCCACATATTTACCAAAGTATTAATTATTACTTAGTCGTAACATTAAATATAATTTAAAGTTATATTTTTAAAATCAGTTGCTGTAAGTTATTTACTTGTGAAGTATATTATGTATTTTAAGATTGATTTTAATTTTAATCCTTTTAAAGTATTTTTTTATTAAATGAAATTGTTAAGTAATATTGTGTCATGTAGTTGTTTGATTGTATTTGTTAGGTTGACTTGATAATATGTTGAAATAATGGAAACTATATAATCGATGAATACATATTAAGGCTTCTCGGTACCTGCTGTGTAAAGAGGGTATATTTACGACAATATCCCCCAGTATATACATACATATATTGTATAAAATATTACAGTATTTTGCCATATTGCTATGTAAATACATTTGTCATAATGTATAATCCAAATATATTTTTGTGTTTGTCATTTTTGTAAATGTTCCTTTTAAATCGATGTTTCGTTTATTTATCTATTGTTTTACTAGAATTAGTACTATCGTGCCATAAATGCACCAAACAAAATGTTATCGAGTCATACTCATTGCATTTCACATAAAAAGAATATATGTAAAATAAATCCTTGTAGCAAATAATTTGTCTTCGATACAGTGTGATTGTGTAATGTCTATATCATGAACCATGTTTGCGAAGATTTTTACTCGGAATTAAAGGCAAAGTGACATATTGGCCTATTAAAGTCAATAATGGATACAAAGGAAAATTCACCTTATTTTGGACAAAAAGATATAAATGCAATAGTTTTGATACTGTTAATCTTAATAAGAATATTCCAGGAAGATAAATTGGTTAAGTTTTGCTTTATTGCATTGCAGTTTGATATAATACTTTGATGTTTACCAAATCTTCAGCTCCTGAAACACGATTCAAACCAAAACTTAGCTGATATATTTTCGTTTAATGCTTCATCATATAACACATGAAGTTATAAGGCGAAAGAGATCCGGCATATGAAAGTTTACACAATCATACTGTACATAGATGTAATACATTATGTAATATTATTATTGTATAACCCGCTTGCAAAATATAAAACTGAAATACATAATATATACAAATTAGATTAAATATTATTAGTTAAAATTGAAACGGCATATCTTTTATGTATTTCATTGATATTTTATTACTAATTATCTCGTATAATTAGAAATATACCGTATAGTGTATAGAGATTGTGTGAAATGTTCAATACTAATGTAGCTGTTGAAGCTTTAGTCGTGCTTATATGTAATGTTAGTCGAAAATTATTATAGTAATGTTTTTGATGAATACACATGTTGCATTAAATATTATATATTTAACCATTTTTATTGTCTTGACCATACTATAGATGTTAATATAACATATACATGTATCGCTATATTTCTCATGCATATATGGATATTATGAAATCTAATTATTACTTATAAATCTCAGCGTTTTTTCATTCGAATTTGATAATATAAGAAGGTTCGAGGTCCTTTTTAATAATATATGGAAAGGAGGGATGTTTAATTATTTAAATTGATCTAAAGTATGTTACTGTCCTTGATATATATTCCATGAATAATGACAGTATTATTCAAAAAAATATTTATTTTAAGAATTTGTACAATAATGTACCTTGGTTTTTTTTGCTTTTAACGTATACATGTTTTATATATTATACAAATACAAATGACTCAACGTTCATTTTGATCTCATAATATTTATAATAATAACAGTGAGAGGTATAAACAAATTTTCAAATGCATGTATTCCATTGTATTGTTGTTCATATGACGCGTTCAGTATTAAATTTCATAAATACATAGTGATTATGTATGTACCTAAGTATATCTTAAGCGCTTTACCCAAGAACATAGTATTTTTTTAAAGATTATATTTTTAGGTATTAATGAAGCTAATCTTTAGTAGGCTAATTATTGTGTACCGTGAGGTGTGTGTCAGTTTGCGTTTTGCGTTATTCGTACATGTCGTATTAAAAGTGATGATTGTCAAGATCACATGTTATTGAAAATATCTTAATTCTAAGATGTAATCTTTCTGTGGCCTGAATGTTTTGTAATGACCAATTTAGTTATGTTTATTCTAAATTCTGTTTAAAATATACAGTTTTCTTAAGTTTATTGTGTGAAAAATATTGAAATCGTTAACGTTTACTGGAATTCCACTAAAAATAATACAGCATTGTTCGTACAATGGACAAAGTGGAGATAGTAGGCTTTGAAAGTGGCCTGTTTAAGATTTTTTATTATACACTGTGATTTATTTTCGAATTCTAAGGAGTAAATAAAAAGTTTAATATGATACGATGTAATGATAAAACGCCTCGAATATGGACTACAATTTTTTTTGACACACGCCTCGCTCAATACTGCTGTCGCCAGTGGCTTGCGGAAGATACACACGTTCTTTGTACTTTGTTGAAATGCAACTTAAAAATAACTGTTAAAACTGTCGTAATGCCTCAAGTCTGGTAATGATAAGCCTTCGTTAGAAGCAGAGTGGAAAACTAGCTGTTTATTGTGATGACATATCATGGCTAGAGGATGTCGACTTGACCGCATATGGGGGTTAGAAGGGTGTAGTTAAGAAAGCCATGAATGTGTGACAGATCTCATTTTTCATTCTATTTGAGATCGCATTAATGGTATGAAATTAATTCGTTTGTATTTAAAGTACAAAGATTGTCGGTGTCACTCTGTGAGAGAGTAGATATTTTCACTTCCATAGCTTGCACGTGATTTGTATAAAAGAATATTGTGAGCGTTAATGTTGAATTCGCTAGGTCTCGGTACGTATATGTATGGTTCCATGTGAAGAATTGATATTTCAGTTATATCGACAGCCTAAGTGACGTTCAGATACACATACCCCATTTTTATACAATATTCGTATCCTTATACTGATTTAAAAAATATACTGAAATTTATAATGATGGAACAGTACAGTACCACCGAGCGCTTGTTGTGTCGCCATATCGGTCGTGTGAGGGCACATTGGTGTTATTGGCAATATGTTTATATTTCAATACGGTCATTGTTGGATTCCGAAATATTTTTAATATCTAAAGAAAATATACTTGACAGCGAATCATGTGTATGCCTTATATTAAAGTGAATAATTGCCCTACACGCATAAGATTGGTATCGACTCGTTGCATGAATGTATGTGCGTTAGTTTGTCTGTGAATACGATAATTTTCTCTTATTAATGACGCGACGTAGAATAATTACTTATTACTATACTTAGATGTAGATATGTAACTCGAATGTTGGTTAGAAGTATGTTTCGATGATAATAATAAAGCTACTAAATGATAATAATAATTAAAAATCCAAAAAAAAATCTCACGAAGCTGCGTACACTGGGTAGGGACAAGGGTATAACTTAAGAACGATTTTGTCAGTTTTATGTTACGTTCCATAGATATATACTGAGGTCATTATTTTTTTTATTACACTGCAGGGTAGTTTTTACTTATCACTGTTTATATATCAACCGATCGAGTAGGTATTCTAAGCATGAATCATACAGTGTTACATGTTACGATGAGAACAATGTTAAAATACGGCTATGAATAAGAACAATGTCAAGCCGGTTTATACATAATAGTATGTATGTATCGTACAGGGAATTTGAGGTTGATTTTTTTAACTACACGAAATCGAGCAGTTTTAAACAGTCTCGTTAACTGAAACCTCCCAGTGAACACGTGGCTCTGGTTAATGAATTAATGAGTATGTAATATGCTAAATCGTTCGGTGTTTGTGAATACTTAATGTTGTTGCACGGCACGAGTGCAGGAGCTGTTATTTACCTACTGTGTTGTACTTACAATGTGTCATTGTTCTACCAAAGATTAGGTATTTTCCTATATGAATTACTATGTTATTGTAATTAGCTATAATTCAATTGTTTGGCAAGGGTAGTTTATCAATGTTCAATGATATATTGTGTAAGAGAACCAACCATGCAATGAACAATTGCAACTGTGCTAAACAAGAGAATTATAACATTTTCGCATTCCCTTTATGTGAATTGAATATTTTTACTAAAAGTATGCATTTTTTCAATTATGTTCTATTATATTGGTGTTTATTTTCTTTAGTTCACTCATTAAATGTAATAATTAAAAAATGCGAAAAGTTATCTTGTAACCAAATGAAGAAAAACCCCTTTACTTACACAATAGTGAAAGAATAGGTATGACGGAGTGGCATTTAAACTAAAAAATGTTATCTTACTAGGATATTTGAATAAAGCATAATTATGTATTATGTACAAATTGGTATGACCTTGGGAATTACAATAAACGGATTACATTCAATGAGTGAGCAATTTTTCAATGTTATTTCATGATGTGCCGATAAATGAAAATAAATTGGAATGATAGATTGTGCAAAGGTTGTTTCCTTGTCACTTCTGTAAACTACTTCCCCGATTACATGTATAATAAATTATTAGTACAAAACTGTTCTTAACTTTTAACCATCATCCAGCAATCTCCGATTAAACTAAAATTTAAAAACTTGTTTTCTACAAGTATGCCTGGCGCTAACCATTCCTACAAAATTTGTACAATTAAATCCATTTTACTCCATTACATATTGTGAGGTATTATGAATCCTATTGATGTTATTGTTAGTGTACGATTGAGGCAATATTATTTTATTACAATTTTAATTCATATTTGTTTTATTATACCAAATTAAATTGAAACAACAGTTCTTTTCTATTATTTTTATTTCGTCAAATTTTCACATTTTTCCTTAAAGTTAGCTAATTAACTATCACAAATAAATAGTGAAAACGAATGATTCACAGAATCTAATGAATACAACAAAAAGATCTCGTATTACTCAAGCAACTCGACACTATGTAGTGGCAAATTGAAAATAAAACAAATACGGACGGAAGATTAACGACAACGATTTATACAAACGTGATGCAAAATAAATTGAACAGCATGTACATTTGTTTTACAACATTTAGATCGATATAAGTAGTACATATCAAATAATTTGGTCTCGACATGACCTTTCGAGACCTAATTTTACGTACTCCACGGTACGCGGGAAAGATATTCTTTTAAAGTCGTTAAACTTCCGTAAATAACGCTCAATTTAGTTATTCAGCGTTCGACATAACTTACCTAAAATGTAATAACATTTTACAAATGTTAAACCTAATTATTTTAATATTTGTCACATTATTAACAAAAAAACACGTAAACATACTCTTACGACTAAACGTATTGAATAGGATCCAGAAAGTCACAGAATGTTAAACTTAAAATCAAAATAATTCTAAACTTAAAATTAATATCACTATTTTCAGCTTAAATAAGGAACTGACTAAACGAGTTTTAATGCAAATAGGTACAATATCAAAGGATATTACATATCTAATCGATATTATATACTCGATTATGTAATCGACACTACACAAAGGCTTTTACATATAAATATAGAATACTACAGCAATATATATTATTAATATAAAATGCATCTATTAACATAGACACAAAATTCATGTAGATAGTATCTATGCAGATAAATGTTTATTTTGTAGTAGCAGCTACACCAAGCAATTGAGAACACTACCTAATTACTATTATGTACAATAAAAGCATGATGGATATTATATCAAGAGTTAAAGTTAACCTTGATCATTAACTCAAGTAATAACAATGTATATAATATGCATACATATAATACCTTACTTTTAAAATGCTTTATATTCCATGTAGAGAATATTTTCATTGCACGTGTAATGGTCAAAAACCTTAGCAGAAACAAGATTTAAACATTTCAGTGCATTTGAAATTTGCTTGCTATAAACATGAATATATGCAGATACCTAAACCAAGAGTATGCAAATAAAAGTGCAGTAGTGTTTTATACATACACACTAACTTAGCATAATACCAAATACAATAAAACTAATAAGATAGGTTTCATAATTATTAGTGTGTTACCTTTGCTTTTTGTGTACAATTGAATAAAACATGTACAAGTTTATGATAATATTTGTTCAAAATCATTTGTTCTAATGGCTATAACAAGCTGAGTAGATTATTACAAATATTGTTTGCTAGAACATAATATTCGTACCAGGCGATGATAAGTCGAGTGCATAAAAAAAAATTCTTTTTTTAAATTCTACGATAGCCATTAGAATTGCCGTATTTATAGGGAAATGACTAAGTCGCGGGGTCCGTTCTATCGCACGCAACAAACTTGTGAATTTTTGAATAACCACGATTTACAGATAAAATTCAAACTGTAAAGTGGC
>DWFO01004102.1:0-11640 GCA_018246595.1 Mimoniades nurscia nurscia
AAATCTAAATTAGAAAATTTAGTAGTGTCCGACCCGGGAATCGAACCCGGGACCTCCCGTTCGGCAGTCGCACTCGCTATGAAATTTATAAAATTTAACTATTCATTTCAGTGGTACAGGAAAACTGTAAGAAAACTTGTGTGCCGGAGAATCTTTCATATACTCGTATATTCTGTGAATCCACACATGTTCGCTATGGTAAATTTCCCTCTGACCCATTTCATTCTCAAAAGGACACGTGTCGAGTAGCCCAAGTATAACGGAATCGATGAAGACCCTGCACCCTGGAACCCGGCTTCCCTGCTCCCTAAAACCTTTTTTATGAGGCACAAAGTCAATCCCTTACACCGTATCACGATATGATCCTAGACTAGTATCATTTTCCTCAGGTAGGTAACGACGAGGCATTTAGACATATAGACTCTGACCCTCTTGTACATGTAAAGATTATGTACCAGCAGAAAAATAGATAAGAAGCCGATTATATTGATATGTATTAGGTTAATATAAAATTTCGAATCTTCACTACATTCAGTCATTTCTAACAAAATTTTAAATATGTTTTTGCTCTAATTTACTTTAATTCATCATGTTCGCGTTTTAGACATCATCAAAAATGTGTAGATCATAGCACATATTACGATAGCAGCTGAAAAGACATTTTATATAAATCTGTGTCAAGTAAATTGATCTAGTAATAAGCAAACTATATGATTCAAAGATGCGTTTTTATTTTCCCTAATATACAGTCATTTTATTGAATGCAATGAAATAGATCCATCTATTTTATAATAATATAAAGTAAATATGAAAAAGAAATAATACGATATTTAACCATGTTATCCCACTGAAGATTGATTTTTAATTAAACTGATAAAAAAAAGATAAGCCCCTGAAGATCGATTTTTGATGAAAGTGATAAATAAAATAACAATCAATATGGAAAAAGCCTTTGAATAAAAATCCGTCTGAGCCATAATAGATTAGACGGAATGTTGGGACCGTGCCAACGGACTTTGGACACCTGTACGCAGATGCTATACGATTTAAAAAAAACGACCAGAACAGTTCAGTTATCGACATTATTAAAATACATTAGCTACAAGTTAAGATCAAAATATAATTATAGAACCCTTTACCGCATGCTAAGAAACATGTTTAAGCATGTATTGTTATTGAACGTTTATTTCAATGTCACTTCCTACTGTTTATTTGAGGTGAAAGTCGATCTGCATGTTGCGATATAGAATGAGGAACTACATACATATCTATATAATAAGTATCATTGAAATAACGAATACTCTAAAGATGTAATGTACGCCTTGCTCAGTAGCAAAAACAGGAATTCAAATAGAGTTGTAAGAAACGAAGGTATATGCAAAAGGTACTCAAAAATATGACTTTCAAAGGACAAAGGAACACTCAAAATATATATCAGGTATAACAACCTGTACTTACAGTGAGTGCTCGGTAAATCCCATTCCCCAGTTATAGGCGAAAGCCTGTCAGACGTTGTCTATATCTAACGGTGAACTAGGCCAAGCTGATAACGATTAACCACATGCATTCAAACATGCGCTCTTTAACATACGCGAGTTCGCGTAGTCGATAAAAGCGGCGTTATTCAAGCGCGCGTTATAAATGCCAAACACGTGCTAGCTATGAACTTAGCCTGTCGAAACCCAACCAACACGTCAAACAATTGTTTTGTTTTCTATTGTATTGTTTTCTTTTTATATTTGTATACTGTTCTTCAACGGTTGACTAACGTAGAATGCCACTAGGCATTAAGTTAGCCCTTTAATTAGCTATTATGTATTATATAAAATAAATAAATTTTATGTAGAAGTATTTTAACATGGCCGTTGAACTTAGTGTGACCGAACAAACAAAATCTTGGTGCGATAAGTAACAGTAATATTGATGTGATTATTATTGTAATAAAATTACCTGCTAATTAGATTTCATACCGAAATAAGAGAATTCAAAGCTGAAATCAATTGTACTTTTAGAATGTGAAAACAGTAGACTGTTCTACTATTTAAGTTATAATAGAGCATAGAGCAGACGCTATTATTCTACTGTAATGTAATAGACTGGAGTTGGTGCATTTTTTGTTATTATTGAGAGGTAGAGTACTGCGTAGAGAATAGTACTGAACTTGAGTAAAACAAGAACACTAATGTAAGTAGACGACAGAGGTATACCTCTGTTACTTACAAATTAAGATAACTTATAAGTTAAAATAAAACTTAACACGGCTGCACATACGCTGTTTATTTATAAATATTTTATGAATATCTTATTTACCTTGCCGTTTATTTATAAAACGAATAGCCGAGTTAATTACATCGCCCAAATACCGAAGGTCCCAAAGTAATGTTGCCTTCACTTCGTTGCCAATAATATTAAATCAATGAGAACTTTAAAGAAATTAAGTACCTACTTCAAACAACGTCTTTATTATATTCTTTTGAAATAAACTTTTTATGGAGACGTATTAATTTATGGAGACAAATTAATGATCTCAAAGTTTTTCTTGTTATTACATAGAAACCTATTTCATTATTTTATGATTTCGTAAACAAACAATCTCAATTATTTGTAACATAATATCACGCTAAGATCTCCTTGGAAAGGTTTACAGAGTGTACTGCTTGGGCTAAATAAACAATGCTAGGTGGGCCGCAAAAAAACAAATCAATGTTCATAGGTGCCGCTTAGGGACATGTTAGGGATCCGTAGTATAACAACAAATAAATCAATTAGTAAATATTACTGCGGCGACAAGTATAATATTATAATTTTATATGCTGGTTTCGATTCTAATTCACATTTCTATTTTATTTCTAGTTTACGTCGAATATATTAACTAGGCCGCAAAAATGTTCGTCGCATCATCGAATAGAGGGTGTGGATCAACTGTTATCGTCCCATCATAGAATTTGTTTCGGCCGAATAATCCAGTGCTTAGAACTTGCTCAACTGAATCGGGATTCACAGGTTCCATCCTCATCCATGACAAAAAATTGTTTGACGAGTACGAGTATTTTGTCGATGTGTCGATCCATATGTACCTACATTATGCTGTTAAGTATATAAAATTTAGATATTTGTATACATATTTTTTCAGTTACTCAGTTACCATAGCACAGAGTTCGCCCAATTTTAAATCAAACAACCGCGTATTTATTTGCTACACTCTTAACGAAGGAGTTCAAGGGCGTACTTAATGCCTAATGGAATTCTCTTATAGTCAACCCTGTGTGATGGTGTATATGTATGTATTAGACGCTAGTACTAACTCGTCTCAAGATATTATAATTATTAATTCATGGTGTTTTTGTAGCTATGATATCTCACAACCAATGAATAACGAATACGATTAGTTTGACTAGTTTCATTATCAATACCATTATAACATCAATCCAGGTCTCTTACGGGATAGTTACAGGTAAATGAGTACCAAGTACACCTATATTTATGTCCTCAATTTTCCATCCTCTGTCAATTGCCACTGATTCTAGAGTCGATTATCTAAAAATATAACTTTTATCGTATACCTATGTAGATATACATATAACACGCAGAACAAAACCGACCAGGTCTAATTTTCACGCGGGGAACTCGGGCGCGTGCAAATACGAGCCAACATGAACGGAGCGGTTAGCAAAGCCAATACAAACATCACCGACCTCAGTCTGGCGCAGCTTCTTTAACTTCCGAACTGCCCATAAATGCTAACTATATTCACATTATTACATCATATATGCCCGGTGTATGGCAATAGGCTCACCACTTATTCCATAGTGGGACGTAAACCTACCTCTGCCTACCTCTTCGGGAATTACAGGCGTGATGTTTAATTACGTTATTATATCTTGCCTAAAGGTTTTTCACGGTTTAGGCGGAGAGGACCGAATGCAAAGTACCCCTCTATCCTTACAGACCTGCCGTGCCCTTTCCACATCCATGACTCTCTTCATATATACAGGCTGTTTTTGAAGAATATTTTACTACTAGTAAAAAGTATCAATATAACAGAACAAAAGTAACATCACGCCTGTAATCCCCCAAGAGGTAGGTAGAGGAATGTAGAACACTCCAACGTTTCACTAGTTACTTTTAACTCCCACGATGGAATAGGTGGCGAGCCTATTGCCATATACCGGGCACAAATCCTGACTCCGAGCCACTACTAGAAAATCTAAATTAGAAAATTTATTAGTGCCGGAACCGGGAATCGAACCCAGGACATCCCGTTCGGCAGTCGCACTTGCAACCAACACTACCAACGAGGCAGTTATAAACTATCACATCCCTCATAAGTTGTCTCTTGTCTCTTTTAACTCAAAACTCTCATCAAAATCAACTATTTTGTAGTTAATAACAAAGCGTAGTTTAAATAGATAAGATTATAAGTATATAAATATAATTTTGACTGTCCACCCGTATGAAAGTTAACTGACGTTTGTCTGACAAAAAAAGGGGAAAAACTTAAAACTCAACTCTTTGACAAACCGTTCCCAAAGGAGAGTTTAAAATGGACGCCCTCTGGAACACTTGGCTCTGACGCTTTTAATTATAATGACGCCCGGGATCTTATATTGCCCACCTTAACCATTGTTTTTAAGCAAATTCAGAATGAGCAAAGAACTGTGTGAAATGTTTATGAAGCTAAGTGAATTATCCTACGCACACACAGATTTGTGTTCACATAATATTTGATAATAATAACAACGGACCTTAAAATTATTCCTTTACGGTACCAATATAAATGATGCACGCCACTAGCATTATCGGAATATTTTGAACTTAAAACTATGACAAATGTACTTTTATCCTACATTACATTGTACAGACTTATGACGTATATTCACAATAACGTAACGTGTAGTAACCTGAAAAGATAGGCGTTTACGTCGAAACATGACGGAAGGTAGTGTCTTTACTAAACACCTTCGCAAATTCAGATCGCGAGCCCCTACTAGTAGCTATATCTAAATGGCGAAATTCAATAGTAGCCGACTCGGCAATCAAACCCAGGACTTCTCGATCAGCAGACACACTTGCAACCACTCGATCAAAGAGGATAAATGCAAGGCACAGATTTATTCATTCATATAAATGTACAAGATTTCCTCATGTATACTGTGCCATTTCACTATTCTAATGGCTCACTTAATAAAATTGCCATGTGACGTAAAAATATCGCCTTAAGTTTATTACACTTAGCACAGAGTATTACATTGACGTCATAAACGACTGTACTACTTTATCCTCCTTTTCCTAGAAAAAAACCTTAATATTTTCTTCTATTTTTTCTTTAATTTAATAACTTCTGCTTGTTTAAACACGTCGACATCAAAAAGTTCAAGATTCCTTGAAAATTAAATTTTCCGTTCGTTGATAGAATGCATGAGAGTTTATTAAAAATTTCATTACAACATTCGGAAATTTGCATACCTCTTGCGCTTGTAGTCAATTATTAAATAATAGAATTTTATGGGTGGAATGAAGATTTAGATAATGATAATCTTAAACCAGAATAGTTCTAGTTTCAGATTATCATTATCTATGAGATTTTAATTAATCAATGAGATTTTAATTAATTAAATGATTTAATATAGTGGTTCAAAACAACCCTTACTACCACCCTCTCGTAACCAGAAACCAAATTTTTATTTAGTACATTAAAATTTACACAGACACATAATGCAATTAAAACACTGAAGGACCATAAGAGACCGTAAGAGAAATTATATAATAATAATAACGTAACATTACGCCTGTGATGCGCGAAGGGATAGGTAGAAATATGCATTCATCGTAAACATGACTGGTAAAACCTGCGAGTATTCTACCTGTCTCTGCCTACCTCCTCGGGTAATACAGGCGGGATGTTACGTTTGTATGTTTTTTATGTATTCATCACTTTATATTTCATCACTTTTATTGTATTGAACAATTAATTAGGCAGTTAATTAGTTAAATATAAATTTATATCAGACAGTACACACGCTAGTTTATTATGTATTAAATAAATAAAAAATGCTAACGGGCATCAGCAAAGCGTATGATGTGCGCAATGCATATTAATCCAGTTAATGGTTGAGTTAACTGTAATTAAATGACGTTATAGTAAAACACTATTTTATAGTCGATTGAATAAATACTTATGTATATACATTACATGTACGCACAAACATGCTTATTAATATTTCTAAAAAAGTTATTATTATTATTATTATATCGACACCCCAGGCCCTTTACAGGTCAGGTTGAAAGTACCGAGTACCGAATTAATATCGCCAAATATACAAACCTATCTACTGACCTTCTGTTGTGTTTCTCTTATTACAGCAATAATTAAAAATATCTGTTCACAGCTAATAAAATATATCTTATACATATATGATGTTAGGGCTAAATATTAGGATATTGGCTACCTCGTTGGTCGTGTGGGTTGCACGCGCGATGCCGATCGAGATCCAGGATTTAAATACCGGGTCGGGTACTATGGGATTTTTCTAATTTAAATTGTCTAGTGGTGACTCGGAGTCTGGATGTGTGCCCGGTGTATCGCAATAGGCTCACCACCCATACGTCACCCTAGAAGTACAGAGTAGAGAATGCCATTAAATGTTGAAGCCGAACTTCTTAATCTAGCTTTAGGCTATAAAGGCTAAATAAATAATAAATATCGTAATGTTTGATTTATCCGTTGTACTTACATACTTATTCTGGGTCGTTCCATGGATATATTACGCGGGAATCCAGTGAGCATGTCTGTTTCAATGGTGTGTGAAAACTATAAATAATACTCGTGTATAAGCATTACCCCAAATATAGCTTTGGCTTCATCCCTTTACTGCGGTCTACCGTGAGTTAATTATGACACAGATAATTTTATATTAAACATGTAGGTACACGTGCAGTGTCGAAAATAATATGCTTAATAATTTATTTTATTCACGTATACACACCGCCTCGTAGGTCGAGTGGTTGCAAACGCGATTGCTGATTCAGAGGTCGTGGGTTCAAATCCCGGGTTGAGTACTACATATATTGGATTTCTCTTTTATTTTGTAGTAGAAACTTGTAGTAGTCTGGATTTGCGACGGGTGTTTGGCAATAGGCTCACCGCCTATTCCATAGTGGGACGTAAACGTAACCTGTGAAACATGGGAATGTACTACACTCCACTGTCTACATCTGCGGAGATTACAGGCGTGATGTTGAAATACTACATATAAACAAAAATATCTTTATATTATATTAAAACAAAAATATCTGTTCATATGGCTCATGTCCGTTTGGGTTGTGATCTTCGACGACTGTAACTAACTACGTAGCGAGAGATTTTAACAGTTAAACAGCTGAAACTTCACATTTATCAATTTCATTATAAACCCAGCGCCAGACGTGAATAGCATGAAAATAAATCGACCTGATGAACCATTTGTTTTGCGCAGCTATAAAAAGATTGTAATGTGGGAGGTCGGCTCGCGATTTACCAATTCGTAAATAGTGCCTGAATTGAGTAATGGTTTTTTGATGTAACAACAAATTGTGCAGCGCCGACATGGCCATTTCCAGTTTTATTTTCATATTTCTTTATTCCTGCTTCAAAAATGCATAATTTACTCGCGAGGCGCCAAGTGAACGATATTATTTTCCATTTCGTTGACTCGCGGACTCTCGTTCTCGTTCGTTCGTTCGTTCTGAATTGTCATACTTATTTTTTGATCGCGTTGTTATAAATATTTTGTAGTCAGTTTGTTCTTTTGATTTGTATTCGTAAGACGTGCCAGTACTTTTGAATGGATGAATTACCCATTTAACGGTTTTTCTCTAATAATGACAGGATAAAACGGATCAGAAAATGACGAATCTGTTTGCAACATATCAACATGAGGTTGTAAAAGCTATTCGTCTCACGGAGACTTTTAAAAATGTCACTGCTACCGTACCTTTCAGTTGGATGAAATTCTTTGCATATATTTACGTGACATCAACGCCAAATTCGCCACGAGATACAGGATAAAAATGCTTTGTGACATGTCTCCTTAAATATATATTACGCATAGTTCGACTATGGAACTTCATTCGTTATAAACATTTATAACCTAATTATACTAAGGGGAGGAATTGAAGCATATTGTGTACTATGTAATGTAATATTAAATAACATGAAAAATCACCACGGATGTATATAAAACGATTCGTAATTAATATATTAACACTAACTGATAGAAAATTCTATGACACGCTTTTTACTCGTAAGTTTCCATAATTTTGGATTTACTGATGAAGCTTCACGACAGTAAGTTTCACGACCAGACCACATGCACTAGTGCAAAGTGTAAAATAAAAATTAAAAAAATTACATTGAACCCAAAGAGGCAATTAAAAATGAATCTGGCACACAGACAAGACGTGAAAGAACGATATCAAAGGATACATAGAAATAAGAAAATGTAATACATAACTGCGTATCTCGCCAAAGTCGGATCGGGACCCACTTGAGATACTTATAAAACTCAGCCACTTTGCCAAACTTCTTCAGTATGAGAACAAATAAAATAGAGATAGATATATCATAAGTCAAAAGCTTCATGATGGCAGTTACCCAGATGTGAATTAAACCAGTAAATGATTGAAAAACCCTGGAACGATTTTAATGTCGGCGTTCGTCGTGATGTAAGCTATACCGAAGTCTAGTGAGACCAGGATTGATTTATGCGCCCTAACAAAATAAATATCTTCGGTAGCTTTAAGAAAAGCAGGAATAAATTAAAAACTTAAGGAGACAGTAAATATAAAACAAAAATAAGTAGATAATTATTAATAGGCTATTTTTATTGAATTGATGAATTTTGAAAGGACATGAGAGTTAATTGATGTTGTATGTGACGATCATAGAACGTAGCATTTGAAAACGTAGATCACAAAGATATAAAATATCATTAAGAATCACTTATTGCACAGTAGCAAAACGCATGTTACACACATCAAAACGCATATTACACACATCAAAACACGTATTAAAAGATCGAAAGGTAGTTGCGTTAAAAAACTTAGTTAACGTACTCGTAAGTCTATTATTTGTATGTGACAGTAATCTCCCAATGTCTGTTACCCTCCAACAATATGATTCTAAATCCGTCCGCATCTTTATTCCTCGAACCGTTTATCGACTGAGTACAAAACGTAGTAGCATGTTGTATTTACCTATTCACGCTAACAAATTTGAAATAATAGCCTTGTAATTCAATGAACGATTTTTATTAAAAGCCACTGTTATTTGAGGCGGTAATTTAATCGATCACATTCATATTTCACGTATATGAACTTTATTGGACGTGTAAAAGTTATTGGCGCGTATGAAATATCCAATTTGTATACGAAAGTTTCAGTGTAATTGTTTGATTGAAATTCTAAATGTAGACACGTATGTATTACGCATTTTTTTTCTTTTGTTTTACTTTTATTTTTAACTACTGTCCTTAAATTAGCCAGTTAACTATAAAAAGGACGTTTGAAGTAAGATTACGTAACGTAAAATCACGCCTGGATTCCCCGAAGAGGTATGCACACTATGCAACATGTGGTGAGCCTATTGCCATGCAACGGGCATGTTTCCATCAAGTAATATTAGTCGTTACATTAAATTGATCTTATTAATCTGCCTATCCCGTGAGGAACATGAAATATGTATGTAGATATGTAAGATTTAATTAAGAGACCTTACTTGATCGTAAACGCTACGTTCGGAAACTTCTCTCGGAAACACCCAAACCAATATTATATTATGACGTCTAAAAATGTTAACACTGCTAAAGTCAAGAAATAATATTAAATAATGTTTAAATCAATGGAAAGACAAACGAGCGTTCCATAAATTTAACTGTGGATATAATGTTAAGTAAATAAATGTCGTAAGCAATAATATGCACCCATAGATGCATTTATTCATATATTTTTCTGACATAAATACGTTTCCAAAATTTCCAACCATTTATTTACTAAGAACAAACATTGATCTCGATGCAGGCTGAATTCCGCTCGAGTGAGTTAAAAACGACCCTATATTTTCACAGATAAAATATTGTTGCGATAAAGCGCTTTTAATGTTGAAAAATATCTTGTATCTTTTAAAAAATTGGAATATCGAAATACGCATATACATATGCTTACGCCGAGTTCCTTGCGGGGAAGGCAGAGAGTGCCAAGTGCCAAATATATCTACTCGTTTACTTTCACACCTGCCGCGCCTCTTCTATGTTCATCACTCTCTTAATAAACGTCAAACAACGAAAATAAAATGTTTAACTGTATGCCAAAGAAATAGTATGCTAAAAATCTTAGTAACTGAACTTAGAACTAATCGACTTACGGGCTATATTATTAAATTACGGTAACAATACGTATCGTGGGAGAGTACGGAGGGTCGTTGGGGTATGGGGTGATTTTTCGAGTCACTGAAGCCTACAGGAGTCCATTATCTGTACATAAACAATGGCCATCATTAAAGAACTGAGCATTACCGAGTGAACTTAATTATTATTCTCTTTCAGTAGCAAATGGGGTGCACGTAGGCGAGTGAGTTCATTTTTCTGAACGAATGTAATTTTTTTTTAATGCAGTGTTTTGTAAAAATGCCACGTTAAACATTATAAATTTTCCATAAACTCTGTATATTATATCGTATCGTTTGCAACGTAACTAAATAAATATGTTTACATAGTTCTATCCTTGAAACTAATGAACAAATGAAGTATAAAATGATAAAATATGTATACAGTAAGCCTAAGTACCACCGCTACACTCTACTTTGACCCCATTATCACTAATACAATGTTTATGCCACAAGGAGCAAAGCACCTGTGACCAATCACGAATAGAACACACACACAGAATATTCCTAACTGAACGTACTAACCAGAACTTCCTACTCCCTTGATACCTACTACTTAATATGTAATAATCTTCTTATGAACAACAGTAATACTGACTGGCACTAATACTTCCAATGCTATACTGTCAGACCAAGTTGCAGACGTCATGGACTGCCGCTTGCTCATTTACTGCGCTTTACTATATAACAGGGTAACAGAAAATGAAGAATATCAGCGAATAGTACTAAGGCGAAATGATAAAATCAATCACTCTATCGAGAGTGTATTGATGAGAACAAATACTACCAAGAGAAATTTGACAATATAAATTCGACATTTCATTTTTTATAATGAAACTTTACAATTTTTCTTCTAGCTCATAACCTAGCACATTTTCGCTAACATTTTTTTCGCTAATATACATTTAAATCGATTCATGTGTTGTTTAATAATAAGTCATTAGCGTTTATTTTCATTATGCTCACCGTAAGACTATATCACGCGGTATTAATCCGTGCGCGGGCAAGACTTGAAAGTTGACTTGTCCACAAACCTTTCGCGGTCTACCAAGGGCTATGAAACGACTAATAATGTTTTTATTTGATTATAATCGCTGCTAGCCGCCCTCTACAATTGCGTCATATTGATTTTACACAATTTACGATTAATTATACAAATTATTATTAACATGGGTATTATAAAGCAGCGTTATGATACAAAATGTGATGTGAAGAATAAC
>DWFO01004103.1:0-11640 GCA_018246595.1 Mimoniades nurscia nurscia
GTGGTAGAATCATTTTGACGTACAAAAAGTGTTCTTATGAACCAATTTTGAATAAATGAGATTTGATTTGATTTGATTGAAAGGCTGCAGAAACTGGATGCGGCAAGTCGAAGACGCAGCGCGATGGCCTATGACCTATGACCAGCTGTGGACTGAGAGACGTTGGTAATGATGACAATGATTTGAGGAAAATAATTTAACTTCAGTTACATAGTACACGTCTAGACGAAATGTTATCGTTTTGCGGCATAAACCAAACACCCGGCGTGGAGATAATTTTTACGTAAACGCATTTCGTAGTAGCCAGTAACAGAATATCCATTCTTATCGCCAAGCGTACGGTCAGCGATCAATAGCCATAAATCATTGTTGCAACTTAATATGACATATTGAAGATATAATGTACATGGTGATTTAATAAAAATATAAATTATTATTATTTTAATACTGTATCCTCGCGTCTGGTTCCTTCATGTTGGGCAAAGAGCACTACTAACAGGTAAAGTAATTTCACAATTTTTAAACTTTTTCCTTATTTTCACAAGGGTTTCAATATTTTGACGAAAGGAACAAACAAACGAACGAACCAAAAACATAGCGAGGCGGAGCGCAGCCGCTGCGAGAGGCGACGTCCCTTTGAAGTCTACTGCCAAAAGCAACAATGGGAGGGAAGTCGTGACTGCGCCAAGATAATGGCCGTTTTTCTGTGGTGTTTTGTATGGTGATACCGCTGCTTGCGGAACTGACCGAATTTGGTATTGTGCGGTAAACTGGCATCCTGTCTTTATGTGTTGTGTAACCGAAGTTACCAAGGGCCCACCAACATGATTAGAATACTTGATTATATTCAAACCTTCCGTTTTTTGTTGACGCGGTCGGTCCTAGTTTAGTTTATAAATAGCTGCACGCTTACCTTTAGCTACAATTGGTATCGTAAGATGTAGCACGGTTGCCTAGAAAGTGGCTATTCACTCTTGTGTCGACTTCTCCCAGTTGTACGAAGTGGGAAAAATACCATTTGGCAGGGAATTCCACACTGCATTTTGTTTCTCTACTTCAATATACCTAGACAACTACTGCTATTATATTACGTACAATTATAACTGGGTATTAAACATTTCAGAATAAAAAATAATTAGGTGTTACTTTCTGCGTATCCATAAGCATTGTTAAAGAATTAATCTGTACATTAAATCTTACCGCGTAATTTTACTCATTAGTACTTGTGTAAATTTAATTTTTTTATTACACAAATCCTATATCAATATAACATCGATTTGCCAGTGACGTTATACGTCCCACCAGGGAATAACACGAAACCTATTGCCATGCACCGATTACAAATCCAGACTACTCTACTACTGCTAGGAAGCTACTACTACTGCTAGAAAGTTCAAGACAGAAAAACGCAATAATACTTTTCGTGACAAGGTAAACATCATCCTCAGCCACAGCCTTATCAGCGATCGCAGTTGCAACCACTTGACTAACAAAGCAATCGATTAAATATCGATTTAATAATTTCTTTATTACGACCGCTCGCCAGCACGGTGGTATCGTCGAAAAATTAAATACATCGCAAGAGTTCAAAGTTGGAACGTTAAATCATAACTTGCGATCACTGTTAACCAATCAGAAGTTAAATTTTATTATCTCGAGCAAACTTTTACGATCCACCACAGCCAAGCGGTTACACGGGCGAATCGACTTGTAGTCACTTTAATTGATTTACGAGAGGCGAGCTGTGCGGTGAGTAATTTCAAACGACCCACATAACAGTTGTAGAGAACAACTAGGGCTGGTGTGAAATGTGTGGGATTTATGCCAATGTTGTCCACTGTTGATTGTGCGTCTAAGGCCACTGGTCACATGTGCCAATATTTGTGAGATTCAATATTTGTAAAATGATCACCAGTTTTGTTGACTGGGTATATAGTTCCCTACGAAAGTTAGCAACTTAAAATATGCTTGGTGTTTACAGACGGGTTAGCATAGAACAGGTCCTGCCTAGCTTCGTATCAGATCATGTATGAGTTTTCATAAAATATTGTCAATCGTTTCATATATTAATGTTTTCCAGCTCTACATACGAATGTTCCCGAAGAAATCGGTTTGTGCGCTATGAAGTATGGTACTGTCCAGCTTTCAAACACAAAAGTGCTAGTTAAATATCTTTAAATAAATGTGTGATATGTACATATGTTGATGTTAGGTCAAGAGTACATTTTGTAGAGAATCAAGTAAGTTGGTTAAACTGATGAGTTAGATTAACTTCATGAAAGTAGCAAATCCTTAGTCAATGTCTAGTCCTATGGGAAATGGGTACGACCATTACCTATGTATGTATTTATCTACGTAATATGTATTAAGCATTTGAACTAAAATAACAAGTAGTTGCCAGGCCGAGCCTAAGTAAAATTAGTGTCTCAAATACCTAATAATTAACTTATAACGACAGCGCAAAAAACATGTTTTTTGACAATATCTCCGGTCTATGCTAATTACTCGTAAATTATATTCTATCAAATCCAGATCCGATAAAAAGTTGTGATACTTCATTAAAAATAAAATAAAACCATCAAATTATAAAAGTAAATTTTTGAAAAGACAAATTATCGCGTGAAGTAAAGATGGCTGTTCGAAATTTAAAATTTACCACAACATCCCTCACCGCCCTCACATATTCACGTATAAACAACACAGGGCAAGCTGCTTGTGTGTCGCGTGTCGTGATAATAATTACGTGCAGGTATGTCGTTACATCCGCCAGATGTACCAGAATACACCAAATCGCCAACGAACAGTACTAACGTGCTATAAAATGTATACGATGACGTCACTGACAACCGCACGTCACACGAGGCGCTCTCTGGTGATCAACTGCTCTGTGGTACGAACGTTACCTTTCGTGCTTACTTCTTTATGATGTTCGTTTTCTCTCTAAGGGTTACTTACTCTCTGGTGTTCACCTACTCTGTGATATTCATGTACTCTGTGGTGATTACTTACTCTCTGCTGCTTACTAACTCTCCAGTGCTCATCTATTATCTGATACACAATTCTGTGGTGTTCATCCATTCTCTAGCGTTCACCTACTCTATGGCGTTCATCACTCTCCGCTGCTGACGTACTCTACGTTACTGAATTTCATTCACATAGCAGCCCATAGTAAACGATAAGCGAACGTTAACAACCGATGAATGGAACACGCCTGATTTACGACTTTGTATAGAAAAAGCAACAGATGCGCGAATCGTGCGACCCTGATGCGTCGATCGCGCTGTGATATTATGTTTTTTTTTTAGCACATTGACTCGGGTCCGCTTATACAGATGTCGAGTTGGAAATTCGATAGCCAGGTGAATAAAGTGACACTTCGACACAAAGGATATTTTTTGTCAACAATTCGTGATGCGCAGGCATGTGATGTATTATGCTTTTAGTTAGTGTTTGAATACGTTTTTTTATGACCTGTTTGTTAGTCCAGTTCTGAGTTGCTTTAACTGTTGAGCCGCGAGTTGCGGGTTCGATTCTGGACAACAATTTAGGACATACAAGTGCTCAATCTGTATCTGGGGGATTAGTTATCCAATATATATACTTACGTACATATATTTAGTACTTACATATAATGTAGTTTATCAGAAGTCTGCTTAATGAAAGTAGTTGCGTGGTTTCACATCCAATGTCGGTCTAATGTTTCAAGATACAGTATTGTAAAGCGAAATTGACCTTTTACATATCTGCTGAACGCAAACTGAACTCTCGGAGAGTGTTCAAGTGACATGTGAGAGACACATTCGTTCGATGTTAATTGTAGAGCCTTGAAGCACTATCGGCCATAATGTAGAAACCAGAAATAATTAAAAGAGTTTTGTTGTTAATCATTATATTTTGTTAATAATTAAATAAATTGTTTTGTTTATCATATTTCTTGTTTCAATAGCATTTATGCTTTTCGTAAAAGGTGATATCCTAACATTACGCCTGTAATCCCTGAAGAGGTAAGCAGAGGAGTGTAATACACTCCTACGTTTACTAGTTACGTTTACGTCTAACAATAGAATTGCTGGTGAGCCTATTGCCATGTACCGGGCACGAATTGAGACTCCAAGCATCTACTGGACATTCCAAGTTAGAAAAATTCAATGATACACGAAACAGGAATTGAATCGAGGACGAAGCCGCCAATACATAATCCACTGCCAATAAATCCCGCACTCCGTCTTGCACTTGAACATTTCCTCTGGTCTCATTGTGCCCATAATTTCATACACCGTTACATTCATCAACATATCGACCGATCGCGTCTGACACGTTTCATAATCTATTGACATCGAAAAGAAATGTACTAACAATGTATTTGTATCTTTGTATCGTATGTGTACAGTCTCATTCTATAAAGGTAGCAGAAAAAAGCTTTATTATCATTTGCTATAAGAGTGATTATAGCTTGAAATTTTGGTCGTCTTGAGACGCCAATTATATTTGTATCTACCTACATACATCAATAATTCGTGTAATTGTTCTTGCATTCCCTTGTCTTTTGTTTGATATTTTTTACATATTGACTGTGTGATCTTAATCGTCTTCGTAGAAACTGGTTTATTATTATTATTAATGGGAATAATGATGCAGTAACGTATCCAATCATCAGCAGCCTATCTCGGTCCACTGCTGGGACATAACGTATACAATATTGGGAAATAATTATGAAAAGGTCGAAGAACAGATAAGTCAGTAAGGTAGGTTAGGCAAAGAGTTATTTCTACTGGAAATAGATGCTTAAAAATACATGTATTGTGCAATCGAATAAATATTTCCATAAACATAAATTGGCAATAAAACATCCGGCAAAATAATAACATAGTCTATTAAATAAGCTAAGTTTTGCATAATATGTAAAACACTGCTTAATAATACATTAATGGATCAAATGCTTAAAAATAGGATAATATTATTAACTACACACATATCAGTTACGTTCAAGACTCGATTCTCAAAAACCAAACCACTTGCACTAAAACGATAGCTATACATACATATAAAAGGCTACATTTCAAATTATTTCTGATTTTTGGAACTCAAAAGGTAACGCGCATTCATATCGTTCCCCGTTTACTCGGAACTGAGTAACGCATGTAATTTAACAGTTGGCCTCAGAGCACATAAACAACAGAGCGTACATTTACGTCAATTTCGAGCAATAACGTGAAGGCCTGTGACATATGGTGTGTCAATTCAGCTCATAATTCGTGCCGCGTCACGCGATCACCATGTCACATTGACGTCGAGAGGCGAGGAGCGAGAGGATCGAAAACGAACTTAATATTTTTCAAGATAACATTACGCCAGTATTTGCCCAAAGACGTAGGTAGTAATGTGTAGAACATTCCCACAATTCACCAGTTTTTAATAAGTCCCTCCATTAAATAAGTGATAAGTCTATAGCCTGTAGGGCACAAGTTCAGATACCGAACCAGTGTTGAAAATTTCAAGTTATAAAAACCGTATAATAATTTTGAACGTAGAAATTACACAATTCCGTTTTATTGTTTTACACAATGGGCGAACTTAAAGACTTATGGTATTTTCTAACTGTCAACCCTTTATAATGGTGATAATACATAAATACTGTTTAAAACATTTGAGGATTAGACGAACTGTTACTATAATATATTTTCTAGCAATAGCTACCAATTTCACACAGTAATGAACATATTATTATGTCGACGTGTACCCTCGGTCTACCGTAAGTAGTAGATCAACAGAATGGGAGGGGTAAAGGAGATCATAACCTATTTGAAAACATAATTACTTCATTATTTTAAAATTTATTTTCTTTTTAAATCGACGATTCAAAATTTCAGGTTTTTACGTTGCACGATTTCGAGCACAAGCGAACGTATTTATACTCACTCATCGCCCAACGCCGACAGTGACGCCAGCGTGCGACGTACAGAGCGTTGTAACGTAGAATAAATCAACGTCGTAAATCAATTAGCGTGACAGCGGCGTTATCGCTGCAATTGAACAATTTTATTTCGGACGCCTCATCCACCGGTTGAATGTTCAATTTAAAAAAAAAAATTACGAAGTCAAAATAAAATACAATCAGCACGATCAATGGAAATATTTCGTCTGCTGTACGGAATCTGGGTTAAAATAACATTGTAGCAAAACTAATGTGTATGTAAAGGTGACAAAATTCGCTAAGATTATTTTAGTTCAAGTGAATTTATGTTATTGATTGAAAAAGACTGTTTTATAGTTTTTCTTTAGAGTAACTCTGCAAATTCATTGATACATCTGAAATAAACTTAATTTTATTATTACCTTCCGCAAATGGTGAAACTACAAATCTTGTTCAAAATTAATTATTACATAATATCATTGGCAGACATATTAATTCCTGCCTATATAAACGCTTTACCTGACATGACAATAACTTTAACAATTTTAACTGTCAATTAAGAATACAGAATACTCAATAACTTATGAATACTTAATACGCTACAACTATTTCTATGTCCCATTCCTGACCAAACGTATCCCTCCAATGCGAAGCTTGGAATACTCCGCCACAATGTTCCCGTGCAGATTGGCCTAGATAAAAGTCGGTCACATTAGAATCTTAACTCATCCGAATGTAACCTGAGTTCACTACAAGCGGAGGAAAACATTATTTACGAACTGTTATAATTTATTATTGTGCCTATTTATATTTTTAATGACTGAAGGTAACGGGCTGGCGTGTGACATACAATAGTACTTCTCAGGACCAATTAGAACATTATACACGTGACTCAATATATTCGTTAACATCGTAAAACACGGCCAGAAAGTAGGCACCCTTCATATTCTTCAAAAATTTTCTGATCTTTTGCATTCACACTCATGCATTGTTACGTAAGAATGTACATTAAAACGACCGCCAGTAAACACAGACGGGAATGACGAGCGCTAAATAAAAGATGAATTATTCTTCATAAAGGTCCATACGTATCATAAATTCGTTTTACTGGACACATAAACCCTTAATCAGTGACAGATATCTTGATGCTTACGTGTCTGTGTCATTGTATCTTGCTTGTTGGCCCTTGAAACTGGTTAAAACTGGTTTTCCTTTTTTTGCCGTGACCCACTTTTTACATTATCATTATTAACAAAAAGCTACCAATTATTAAATTCCTAATTACGTCGTTAATAGTCACAAAATGCTATCAATTAATATTTATTTTTATATACATACATCTATTGTTTTATTAAGGAAAAAAGATTTATACATACAGGATTAATATGTATACTATTCTCAGATATGGGTCTGTTCTTGAAACGAACGGAGGTTGGTAATATACCAAATCATACAACTCCCAGACAATACGTGAAGACATCGGACAAGAAGAAGAAGACGTGAAGACAAGACATACCTTTTACCGGACATTTTAAATGATAACATAGAATAAGCGCGGTCTGCCTAGGCACAACTAAATGATATGACCGCCAATGGACGGCAGCGTACGCAGTTCGAGAAGCTGTGCAATCCCCAACCCCTACGTGGGGATTGTAGGCATGAGCTCTCAGGGGAGGCGAATGTCCAGCGGTGGACTCCAGTAGGCTAATGATAATGATGATATGTAATAAAATCCAAAAACTTTAAGGATTGATTGAGTTGAATATTGTTGTTGAAAGTTGAGATTGAATGAGACATGCTTTCTGAATTATGAAAATGTTTACGAAAATACATCACTATTACCTCGCATATACAAAACTATGTATAGATACATATGTGTATTTATGAAGCTATCTATGTAAATAGTAATTTGTCATAAAACAATGTTAGATTACATACCAGCGGCACATGAAAAAATGCATCACGTAAGAATGAGTTCCACGTGCCCGCTCAAATTCTAGCTCGGCAATGAAGGCTTTGTCAGATGTATCCAATGTCAATTCTGTATTAGCAGAAAAACAAAGACTCATACACAATGTTATCCCATTATGATGAAGTGTATTTTTTTTAAAAGGCCGGGATAGCTTACTAATTTTATAAGTATTAAAGTCGTCGGACGAAGCTATAGTACCTATCTATGCATTAAACGTAACAATAAACGTTACTTCACGTCTGTAATCCCCGAAGAGGTAGGTAGAGGAGTGCAGTAGTAAACTCCAATGTTTCACCACTTAAATTTACCGCCAACGAAGCAATTGGCGGTAAGTCTGTTGCCATAACACCAAGTATAAATCCATACTTAGAGCCACTACTAGAAAATTTAACTAGAAATTCTTAGAAAAATCAACTAGTGCTCGCACCGGGACTTGAACTCAGGATTTCTCGATCAGCAGTCGCGTTTGCTCCATTCAACCACCGACCTAACCAATAAAAGACTATGAATGATGACAATGAATTAACAATAATTGACGTATTCGTATACTTTCTTCTCTCACACATAAAACCGATAGCTTATGTCTCTGTATACAGACCAATAAGTTATTGTACTATGCAAACATAAACAGATGTTCTATATTAATCCAGACCTGTTTGCATAATCTCGCCGTTAGCCAGCCGTCAGACGCATCGGTCGGCTTACGGTGGACGAAAGAAGATATGATATGTTGAATGTCTGTGTGCTTCGCGATCATATTTATAGCATTATGTTCATTTATAATGCCAATAAAATATTCCTCATTGGTCGACTTTGTTGCAAACGCTACTGCCGATCAATAGGTCCTGGGTTCTATTATTCTAGTAGGGGCGGGGCGCCTGGATCTCTGGATTTGAATGACAATAGACTCACTAGCTATTCCATAGTAGCTATTCCATATTCCACTAGCCATTCCGTAAACGTAACTAGTGAAACGTGGGAGCGTTTTACACTCCTCTGCTATCTCTTCGAGAATTACAGGCGTGAGTTTACGTTTTTCGTTACGTAAGAAAATAATACTCGTTATATTATATTTGTTCTCCAAGTATTCTGTGCGTCGTTTACAAGGCTCGAACGATTTTTATACAAAGCTTTAACGACTCCCCATTAAGTGGTTTCAACAGGAAAACGTAATATGGCTTGCCATAATATTTTAGATCTTGACAAATGTCAACATGTTTATAATCGTAATATTTATATTGCAAGCAAAGTTACTTTGCATAGGTATGTAGGTACATATATGCATAATTTTCACGCATATTCTATGAACTGCCATACAAATAATTTATCTGCGTATGATTTTTGACATGAAGTTATCTTAATAAATAAAACAGATAAATTTGACAGGCAATTTTTTGACAGTCCAATTATAAGGTTGCGCGTTCGAATCCGCGGCCACGAGGAATGTTTTATGTGACAGACAGTTAATATGTGAGAGGGAGTAAACGGTACAATAATAATACCTTGAGTAATTTCAACACACGGCCAACTGAAACAAAAGTAGGCAGGATCTGTTTTATGGTAACGAAATTAGAAACATGTGAATGAAAATACGTTCATAAATAATTTTCGTAACATGCAAAAAAATACTCTTTGCTCATCACAAAAATATTTATTTATGTGCCAACCGAACCCATAACCTTCGACTCAGCAGTCTTATGAACCACTAAACCAATAGATCGTGAGACATATGAAACATACTCGTACCTGACAGTATTTAGCGGACGACGCACTTTACTGTAGATCAGTGTAAAATGATTTACTAGAATAAATGGAATAGTTAACAGTCTCATGTTGGTTACAAGCGCAACTGCCGATCGAGGGGTACTGGGCTCAAATCTCAAATCGGGCACTACTTGATTTTTATAATTTACATTTTTTATTAGTGGCACGGAGTTTGGAAATGCACCGGGTGTAAGGCAAGGCTCACCACCTATTCCATAGTGAACGCGGAGTATAGTACATTCGTCTGCCGACCTCATCGAGTTACAGGCGTGATGCTACGTAAATAGAACAGTCTACGACCGTGGGAACAGACGTGCTACAAATGGATGTGATGTTAATGAAGTTCAAGTCCAATATCTGTGTTGAGAACAGCTTCAACGACAGCTGCGACATAAATCAATTGCACGCCCGCGACTGTCGCGCGACACGACATCCTCACGACCTCCCTGAGTATTACGATACGGCGCCGATTGTGTGCTGTCCACTGCGAAATTGGACTATTTATGGTCATTTGGCATCATTGAAGCCAGATTTGCATTTTCATTGATCATTTACTATTACACCAATAAATGTATGGGACATGTTTATATACAAACACGATTTAATATGAACCGGTTTAACTCGTGTGTTTTTTCAGATTTGCCGATATACTAGTTGACTTGTGGGGTTCATGAAAGAAGCCTCCCCGAGCGGCGACCATGTCTGATTATAGGTATACAACCGTATACTGCCCGGCGCACCCTGAACAGTGCTACTAATCCTTTCAACACGACGGCTATACACTCAAAGACTCTTCTCTGAGCCAGAGAATGAGACCAGCGATCGGTGAAGAAGTGGAAATGTCCGAAGTCCTTCTTCATGAGCTCCCGCCGAATACGAACAAGTTTCTGCCGCAACCCGCTACCCCCGGTCGGTCCATCACGTAAAAACATACCGAGTACGTGTGTTAAGCCGGTACATATATTAATCATGATGGATATTATTTTGCCCTCAAGTATGCAATACGATGTTAACTACCTTTGGCTGCACGTGTATGGAAAGTGCATTTATCAAATGACCTGTTGCATGTTCCTTTAATTGTTATATAATTACAATTGCTTATCAAAGACCCAAATATTATAATTGGGAACTATCGCTTCTTAGAAGTCCTTAGAAGTTCGTTTATACAGCTAGGTTGAAAATTGTTGTTCGTTACTTTAAAATTTCTAAAACATCATTTTTATAATGTGGTAATATATAGTTTATATCTTACGACTCTTACTTTATCCGTTATACTCAAGTCAAATATATTTCTTACTACTCGTATATTACGACAGATCAAAATTATCATAAATATTTACCTGTCATATTTTACGATCATGCCGTCGAGCATGGACGACGATTTTGATGAAAGGACAAGTATAAGATTTATGTCGAGACCGTGACTAGTGAAAATCCTTATCCTCTGCCTACCCCTATAGGAATAATGATAACAATATTTATGCTTGAACGCGACATAGTTAATTTTAATTTTACCAGGAATGCATGCCAGCGGGATGAAAATAAATGTTGAGAAATCAACGCGTCACGTTTGATCAACCGCAGTTAAATGTCAAATACGTATTTGCTCCTTCTAAGGGTCTATATATCAGATATATATTCCTTTCAAGAGTCAAGAAGGTAAGAAAATATAAATATAAATTCCAATAGTGGCAAAGAAACTAAAACTATTTTTAATTAAAGTATGAAATTTTCCAACTTTATATTATTTCTAATAATAAGAAATAGTTCATAAGATACTGCTATTAAATTAATAGAGATTTTAGCGGTTCTACATATAACAAAGTGCGTACCATGTTCAACGAATTATGGGCGGAACTTCGGGCGGGAATGTAATTAAAAATTAATCGTTTATTATGGTATAATTACGTGTAAATGCCTCGATGGTCGTGTTGGTTGCGAGTGCGACTGCCGAACGGGAGGTCCCGGGTTCGATTCCTGGGTCGGACAC
>DWFO01004104.1:0-11639 GCA_018246595.1 Mimoniades nurscia nurscia
CGGTATGACAAGCTGTGCTCTGCGCTCCCCCACCCGTATGCCCAGCGTGGGGATTACGTGCATAAACCTCAAGTGGAGGCCTGTGTCCTGCAGTGGACTGCAGAAGGTTGATGGTTGATGATTATCTCTTCTATTTTAGACAAGAACCGTATTCATCAGTAAAACAAAAGGATAATGATAATAATAAGTTCTACATTTTTCTATTTTCAACTATTTTCAGTTTATCCTACAAACTAATAATTTTAGACTTTACTATTTATACTAGAAAATAATAATTTTCGAACTTAGCCATTGGCGCTGTTGTTACGAGGTTTTTTTATTATAAAAAATATCCCATAGTGGATAGCGCAAACAAACAAAACGGATAAAGTTGCAAAGTGCATTACTGCAATCACATCGTGGCGGTGCCAACTGGCGGCGTGAAGTAATGACGCTGTAAGCGCTCTTTGTACAGCGCTGAGCAAAAACTGTGCGAATTGTTATTATATAAAGCGCCGAAGCTAAATCTAAATTGTTTAAGCAACGCGCCAACTGTGGCTCGTGAATTATTACGGAAAATATTTTCTCTAACATAAGTTGTACTCATACGTGTTTCCATGTACATGAATAGCTTTAGTGCGACGTGAAATCTGTTGGCTCAGCGGACGTAGCGTAGGACACACCCTTCAGCTGCGAAGTGTCACGATATAGTTACACGAATTGGCGGGCAATGGTTGGAAACGGAGAGCTGCAGATCGAGCTCAGTGGCCCAATACCAGGGAGGGCCTATGTCCCGGCAGTGTATCAGAACAGTCTGATGATGTCGAAAATTTATTCTTGTTTCCTGTTACAGAACGCCGTCGTCACATGATTGGAGAGACGCGACGGCAAGTGGCGGATTATTATTAATTAGCGTCTTCGTTGTTTAAGAATTCTGGGTAGGTTATCCTTAAGTAGAAGACAATTTTAGGGTTTAGGGGAAGACAAATTTAGTTTTTAGGGTCGATTTTTAATTTTCCATTGCACCACGTACATCAATCCCTTCATTGGATTTTTATCTTGTGCTATGTTATAAGTACCTAGTTGAATAAGGACTTATTATTATTTATCTGGGCTGTCCGCTGATGGTTGGATACGTGAGAAACTGATCGATGGTAGAGACAGAGATCTCTTAGTCCAGGGTGTTTCAAAGATGAGCATCCATTTGTAATTTGTTTTTTGTCGAAACATCCCTTAAAATAAGTCGCTGGTCTTTGTGTGTCTACATACACCCGTGATCCTCGAGATAATGCATGTCACCTGTAACTTAATAATATAAACATAAGCGTAACATCACGCCTGTTATCCCCTAAGAAGTAGGCAGAGGATTGTAGAACACTCCCACGTTCCACCAGTTACGTTTACGATCCATTATGGAATAGGTGGTGAGCCTATTGCCATAATATAAACATATTGTGTTAATAACCGTGTTTATATGAGCGACTAACGTTCGTCCAGTCGGGTCTTATAATTTGCTTTACCCAGAAACGACACGGTAATGGGTAAAAGAGTTGACTCTAAAAAAAATCGATATTATCATATCCTATTATAAACTTTGTTTTTCGCATTCGATGAATATTATACTTAATAGGTTCTAAAGATTACGACACTAAAGCTTCGTATAAATGAAAAACTTTAGAGATTACAGAATTTTTTTGTATTACCAAATTTTTCATCATCTTTATATCATCTGCACGATTTTTCATCATCTTTATACATCATTTGTTCCAACAAGAAAAGAACTACTGATTCGATTACTGGGATTCGGGTTTGTTTAGTTTCACATTTGAACATGCCTCTTAAAGATGGGCTAGCGCTAGGGTTTTGCAATCTGCCACGTTTGCCAAGTGCCGTTTAATAAGCTTCAGAATAAGCGAGAAGTCTAAAATGCATAAGTTTTCTCTTGTTTGGTTTGTCATGAAGTTACATTTAATCCTATAAAGCTCACATAACATGCGTAACTTTAAGAAATATTGAGAGGTGCATTTTAAGATTTGAACCAAAATTCACCGAGATGGAAAACTGAAATGTAATTTACTAAGCTAACAGCTGCTACGACAAAATTATGTCACCGCATCATTGGTGCGCGTACATTGTAATTGTGACCGTAAATTTTAATGCAAAAGAAATGAGCAGACATTAAAACAAATTATACATGCACGGGGAACGATACCCCGCGGGCCCGTTACCGGCTTAATGGGAATTACATGCAATTTTATTATATTGCAGGAGAGCACATCAAAATAGTGGCAAATACATATGTAGAAGTCACTATGAAAGTGGTACACCATCTGGCCGAGTTTTTCCATATGAAACTTCTGATTTCTGTCATTAAGCATGATTTCTAGTGTAGTGGGGTTTTAGTTTGATCAGTGTATTAGTTAGACATGCTAAATCACGACTGGTTACTTTTTAGAATATAACGTAAGCTTTTATTCGACTGTTTTATGAGCGATCGGTCGAGTACACGTCACTACCGTACCTACGCGGTAGTTGATAGATCCTCTGTATTAAATTTTAATAAACAATACACTAATGAGCTATACAGTCATAACGTACAATGAGATGAAATTCATTGTCTTAATCACTGGATCTTGCACTGTCTAGCCCTGTTTGAAGCGCTGGTCTCGCCGCATATTTAAATGCCATTGTTGTTTATAGATGAAAGTGAAAAGTGTAGATGTAGATGAAATGAATGATTTGTTAATGTTTCATGTAGATAAAATCGTGTAATAATCTGTTATGTATATGAGTCGAATAATATTGCTATGGTTTCAAGTAAATTTAACATCACGCCTGTAATCCTCGACGAAGTGGGCAGAAGAATATAGTAGACTTCCACGTTTAGACTGTTTCGTTTACGTATGCTATGAAATCGGGAGTGAACCTATTGCTATGCACCGGGGACAAATCCAGTTTCCGAGCCACTACCAGAAATTTCTACTCGAAAATCTAAATCCAATACCACTCGAACCCCGGCAAAACTCCGAAATATCCGGAATTTGCACCCAGAACCAGTCACGCTCGCAATCTCTCGACCAACGAGGCAATCATTTGGTTCAAATAAGTTATTATTATAATAAATGATTAGCATATTACAAATGATCGGTGTTCATCACTTGCAGAATATATTTGTGCTGTACCTGTAGCATATAAAATAAAAGAAATAAATAAATAAAAGGCATATCGACTTCGTGAAAAGATCAATAAATATAAGATTTATTCATTGCATCCGCCGAATACGTGTAGTGTATATATTTCAATTTTAAGCGATTCGTATACACAACGCGAATATAAATTGAAATTTAATTCGATGAAAATAACGATTACAAAAAAATTTCAGCAGGCGCCGCGCCACCCGTTACGGAAATATTCGACTTTTTTTTGTACTCAAAAAAACAACACATCCATAAGTGAATTGTACAAACAAAAGGGGTCGAATGAATTTTCATGGGAATGATCGTGGTCAATTTGTATGTAGACGATTTATGTTGAGCAAATTGTCATTGGAACAGTTGCCGAGTTGTACGTGTCATTGTGATTGGAAGTGTCGTCGGTATAAAAGTCGCAATCCGATCGGGGTGTGTTTTATCATTCGATCAGGGTATTATTCTCCGTCTTAAGCTTGCAACTTCAACTTTGACGCTAACTCAAACATTTATTCACTTAATCGATCAATTGCGATTGTATCCATTCAATATCCATTACGGCATCCCAGTGAAGTATTTTTGCATGGCAATGACAAGCATCTCCTTCCCAACATAATTTTTACATATATTTAACTTTTAACACAAATTAATTTTCAATGTAAACTATTCATTAGAAAATATTGATAAATAAATATCTCAGATTCGGAACGCCATCAATTTTACTAATTGATAGAATTTAGTAACAAATATGTATTTCAAAAGGATTTGTTGTCAACATCAAATTGGATCAGGGGTTGGTCTCAAAGGACGTTACGGACGCCGCGAACGAAACTAGTATTGGTTAATTAACATTCGAAAATTTCGGGTTGCGATCCCTGTCTCCGGTGATAACGGTATAAGAGAACGTTGAACGTTGAGATCTAGGGCTTGAGGGGTCGGCTCCGTAGATGTGTTCTAAATTGATACATATTTGATAAATGATTACACAAATCTATACGATTGTTGTTTATATGGATTTTTTAATATTAAAAATTCTATACTTCTGCTGTTTCCTAAGCGGTTTTTTTTGGACGAAGCAGTTCTCTCTGACGCTTAGGGTTGATTTGTATTACCATTAAATACCGCCTTGTTTGTCTTATGTTTGGAGCTAGAGAATACGCACAAGAATAATAAACAACTACAAAGAGAGATACGGAGAAGAATTTTCCGAAAATTAGGTCAAATTTTGTTTCGTTGTATATATGTTATATATGTATATATATATGTATAATATGTTGTATATATCTATAATAGCTTTTGTTTAATACTTCCCATTTTAGTAAAACGTTTTAAAATTGTATTAATTTCGTATTAATGCAACCTAGGTTAGGTCAACGGCGAAAATTTCATGTTTATTCATGAGCTTGGTAGCAACTTAACAGTGTTAATTAATTCGAACGTTGATTTAATTACCGCCTTCCCAGGAAAGTCCCCTGGGTAACTTATTAATTTCTGTAAAGCAGTAGATATTTATAAATTTAAATTATTCGATTGGAATATTATTGGGGCTGTGAATTGTAAATTATTTCTAAGTAGTTTTAGGATATACTTATATAAGAATAGTATTCGTTTAAATCCTTTATTTGAAAATGTCAATTCTACTTACAATTTAATTGCGATTATTCGCGATCTTCTCGCGAAGTTGTAGTTTCTCATTTCTTTCCTTTGGGATTGATTTAAGTTCTGAACATTTTTCTATGTTTTCGTTAATTTAAAAGTTGTCAAGTTCAACTACATACTTTAATACCATAGTATATCAACGTGAGTTACTACTAGAAAATCTAAATTAGAAAAATTTAGTAGTGTCCGACCAGGGAATTGAAATCAGGACCTGTCGAACGACAGTCACACTTGCAACCAACACGACCAACGAGGCAGTCAGTATATCAATAATTATTAAAAACTTTTCTCTTGATATTTATTCTAGATACTCATCCGTTTCGGAGTGCAGAAATAGTACATCCTCCGACTTTTTTGTAATATATTTATATGTGATATTTTCTAAGTTAAATTTGTATCTTTAGGTCCCATGGAGTTCCGTCTACAGTTTAAGCCTCAGCTTTTTGTGCGTTCATTAAATATTATTTGCTCGTTAGTATGCTATAAATGTTACTTTGTACTCCAGTGAGAGATCTTACCGACAGACAACCGCATGGTTTTATTGCTCTATGTGCAATATTTTTTTTGGGAACATTTGCAAAAGCAAAAAATGCCCAAAATACATTCAAATGGTAAAGGCTATCTTTTTGGTGAACGCTAAGCGAAATAACGAATGTAAAACAGACCATGTTCATTTGTTTTCTGTAACTGTTTCAACGTCGTACAATACAAAAGGCTTGGCTGGTAGAACGTTCAAATACAGGAGAAATTCACATTATTTGTCGGAATATCGAATTAATTTAGAACCGATACTTAATTCGTATTACGAATATTTTGTTTGTAGTTATTGTGACGAACATTTTGTTTGTTGTGTTTGAGGCGTATATTTTGTTTGTTGTATTTGGGATTTGTTAATTTTTATAAATTTTATTTATTTTTCTTTTCAGTATATATTTCTTTTATTACGCCTAGATGCATAGTTGTACGATCCACATCCAAACGCCTTTGGAGAGATGGGTTAAGGTATGTTTGGCCACGATCGTGTCTGAATTAAATGCGTCTTTTGTATTTTGCGTTGCCATTCCGCAAGCGGATAAGGAGCTGACACTCTGTCTGGATGTCACTACTGTACTGGGTCGGTTTTGGTTAACAAATAAGCTACGAGGGTACTGGATTACTGAAATAAATCGCGATTTAATTTTACTCCACCACATAGAATTGTATAGGATTTGTTTATTCGGCAAGAGTGAGTATTCATGACCCAAGTTCTTGTTTTTTTTTGTTCTTTTGTGACATTAAAACTTACGCCCTTTTTATCGCAGATATCTGAATAATGTATATACCTTTTCAGAGCTGGTATATATTATGACGTATTAGTGTGGATGTCAATGCAGCGCACATCACTGTTAATCGATGATTGGTGTACGAAATATTACATATAAGGATTTTCGATAGGAAATATGATTATATGATGCAGGCTGTTTAAAGGTATAAACGTGATCCATACTTGTGCTGTATTGTTTGCTAAGTCGATTAGCCCGATACTGTTTAAGTTATGAAGGCAATTAGCATATTGAGTGAACCAACGACGTCATCTGAAATAGATTATGGAGCACTTTATCATAACGAAATTGATGGAGTCAAGGTGAGGTAAATATACAACGGGAGACGTATAATTTCCATCGAAAAATTGATGGAATTCCATACAAATTTTAAATTTTTCCTAATTATTAAGTGAGATATGTGGTAATTTAAGGATCAAAAAAGGCAGGTCTAGGTGTAGGTGTATTGTTAATAAATATCAGTGAGCAGTAACAATTCTATATTTATCGGACATCTGGTTTTCAAATTCCTTTAATCTTCATTTCATTATGTTCATCATTATAATATTTTTCTACCTCCATTGTCATTCGTGGACTCTTATTTTCCACATCTATTGCTCGTGTTATGTTGCCTCCGTTCTCTCACGTAATTATTTACTTAGCTATTACTGAGCAGTGCCTGTATAGGTATAGTGGAGGGATGAGGCGGAAATCAAACTCCGTCAAATTGCTACCCAGGAGGATAGTTCCGCAGTTCGTTCGTTCCCCCTTATCCGAACTCGGCTAGCGCTAATGGCCATTCCACTAAATATGAACAAAGGTATTAACTTATGGATGTTCTGACCTTTAGTTAATTTATAAAATTGCTCTCTGTATGTATTGAAACGTAATCAATGTATATGCGATTCCCGTGTCGGGTACTGTTGGATATTTTAACATAGAATTTTCTTATTGAAATTCGTACTAATAACTCGAAGTATCGATTTGTGTCCGCTCCTCAGTTATTGCAAATCGACACGTAAATATCACCGGTGAAACATGAGAGTACACTACATTTGCACGCGCATATAATAGATTTACTAAATCTTTAGCATAATGACAATTCTGTATTTTTACTGACGTTCCGTTATTTAAGTACCATTAACGGGATTTTGTAGTGTAGATGTAACAAATAGTAACCTTCTATTATTTTTCGCTTTTGTTCTCTTTTGTTTTCTGATAATTACGCATTAAATTGTTATTTGACAAATCGTACTGGTGTTGTAACGTGATGTTTCGTAATCTTGTACAAGTTTTATACATATACATACCTTTTAGAGTGTATCTTCTAAATACTTTTTACGAGCAAAATTGTTCGCCCTAAACACGTTAATAATAATTGGAGTCGAAAATGTATACGCGATACGAATGAATGATTTGAGACAAGGGTCACTTCTCTTGTTTCAAATCACAATAAATTACAGATCTGTCCAACTGAGGGACCGCTGAATCGTTTCAGGATTTTCTCTTATTATACTATTCCAATGGTACTTATTTATTTTAATTAAATGTGTCAATATAAAAGTAATGTTATTATCTGAGACATTTTGTTTTTTTTTTTCATATCGTGTACTACAATTTCTTTGATATGTAGATACCTATGTATATTCTATGAAATAATCGTATGAAGCCTTCAGAGTATTTGTCAAAGGCTCTAGTGTACTCGTAAATGTTTTTGTAGTCGATAGAATTTGTGTTTCATGTAATGTTATCGTAGTAAAGTAAAAAAAATATATGGATTGAAATCCTTAGGGAATGCCTACGTTCTGCAGGTGACTTAGATAATGATGCTAATGACAGTCATGCTGGTGCTGCTGCTGCTGATGATGATCAACTCCTTTTGTCCTCAATAGCAAATTCTGAGGCGGTATCAAAATCCATCTCTTGCGCAAGTACTCGTTACCATATCGATATGCAACCCGTACCTAAAACTACTTGGATACAATTTTTTCAGATTTTTTCCCGGAAAATATTAATTTCGATTTCAAGATCATCCAGAGTGAATCCAATTGTTTGTATTATATTATATTATAAGAATGGCCTAATTTAGAAGTCTGATACTATGTTAGATTATAGATACGATTTGTATTCGGTATATAGATTTCTTATTAAATTTTACCGTTTGTTTAGTCGCTACTCTGATATAATTGAGGTACAAGGTACAACTGTCATAGAATAATGTATATGGACAACACGGTCTTTTGACAAAATATATTTAAGACTTCGGAACTGGGGTGCGTGAAAGGAACCTCGTCGGGCGGCGACTATGTCTGATTAAGTACGAACATACACTGCCCGACGCACCCTGGACACTGCGACTAATCCTTTCACCACGATGGCTGATCACTCAAGATCAGCTATCGACTCGACGAAGAAGATTAAAAATCGACTTAACTTTAAATGTGACGTTGATTTAACGAATTTTATTTAGTCTAAAATACAATTCCTTTTCGATAAGGCTGTGCTATTCACCTTTGCTTACGCGTTTTGTTTATGCTATTTCTCGGCTACGTTTAAACCGACCACTTGAAAATTGTTGAAGTGAAAAATGAATTATAAATAACTACACTCTACGTGGCCCGTCGTAGTAACTGCTTGTATTAAAACAAAAGATCGTCTTATTTTATAAACATTTTTTTAATTACATACGAATATGTAGCAGATTTGATACTGCTGCAATAAGCGCAGCTTTTTGAAGAACGACTAGGAACATAAATTAGTTGAACCATCCCTAAAAATTGACAGTACCTACTCCGATATATAATTGTATCATGCATATCTACTTCACGGAACCTTCAATAGTAACAATATATTTACGTGTCGTGCCCTGTAGGGCAGTAATCGTATAAAAAAATCTTGCGTAGGTCATCAGACTATCATAAAATCAAAATACAAAGTGAATGTAATTTATTTTATATAAAATATACATCAGCTCGCCCACATTCTTGAGCATAACCTTTCGTTGAAATCATTTTGTGTTGTGAGCTTGTGTTTTAAATTTATAACTGAGACAAAAGCTGGATGAGGCAAGCCGTGGACCGGGCGTGATGGCACCCTTTGGGGGAGGTCTGTGTCCAGCAGTGGACACAGTTAGTATGATGATGTAGAAGGATGAGTGGGATGATGATGATCACACGAATATTTAATTGTGAATGAGAATCGAACCCAGATCCCGGCCAACTAATTGATAAACGTGCCAGTCTGTACCTAATGTTAGTATTGAAACTGTTGTTGCGTGTGCCATGTTTGACGGTGCGCTGATGTTAAATGCAAAGGGTTTCTATTATTTCGTAGCGGATAGTAATGGTATCGGATGGGCTACCATTAGGGTTGACTCCCCGCGGTAAATGTGCACTGAATATGCAGTGACACAGCCCTATATCGGGGTTGCTTATAAATTATGTTGCAGCGATCATTGAATATTAACTTGACATGCGATTCACCGGTTTGATGCCTCCATTACGTAACAATTGATTGCACGTGTTAGTATTGTTTTAGGTTGAATGAGCCTAAGTACTTAAGTTTTAGTTGATTATCATGAAATAACAAAAAATTTAATATTACTTGTTGCAACTATGAAGGAGGACATGGTGAAGAAACGAGTCCCGCCGTGAGATAGTTCTCCATAATGCTGTATAATGCTGTCGAAGGCGTTTAAAGTTTATCTACCTGTACGTTGTCATCGTGGCAGACGAGGGCCATTATACTTTCTATTTTTGTAGGAGATCCATGTCCTATAGTAGCCACCTGATGTCATGCTGTTATCTTATCTCATCTCAAAATAGTGGTTCGATCAGCGCGTTTTAAAACAATAATCATTATCGATAGTGTCTACGTAGGTAAAGTGCTCGTGATTTTTTTATTTAATCTGTCGCAAAAATTATCATCGCGTCGTAGCCTCGCCTCCATTCCGCCGCCTGAAATATCCGTAAGACAGCACTTTGGCTTAATGAAGTGTCGTAATTCATTTTGCAGCAGCTAACTGGAGGAACGCCCGTTCCATTCTCGACAGTAGCGGGTAATTTAAGCTATGGCATTTTATCGATTATGAAATGAGTGTGATCTGGTGTGATTATTTGTTTATTCTTTTCATTAAGTATAGACTTTGATGTTTTATATGGTTAAGTAAATTATAATCAATATACCTCTACAAGCGATGAAGTTTGGCAGTGAAATAATCCATTTTCCCCGTCTACGTACGTAACTTTACCATCCTTTCAGAGTTAGAAGTTCGGGCTTGGAATTTCCGAAGCCGGAACCCGGTGCGCTCTCTATTCGCCCATCCGTGGAACAAGCAAACTGGCGAATCACGCCTCATATTAAATTCGCGTTCAAATTATTTTGTTATGCAAGATTTGTGTAGGGGAAGGGGGGGGGAACGGGTACGTTTGGCACGACCGGGTCATCAATGCATACAAGTAACTACCCTCAATCACTAAAAGTGTTTGTTTTTTGCTAAAAGACGGCTATTTTGAATCATTCTTCAGCCTGACAGTGACCGGTGACAAAATGCACGCATTTGTTTTTTATCGTAAAAAATTTTTTTACGTAATTTCTTTTGACTTTTAGTGATTACACAAACGCATATAAAAATGTCAGTGTTTAGATTATTACTACTATAGTTTTTACCATGTTTTTGTACTAACATTACTTAGTCGTATGTTATGCACAAAATCACTCTAATCTTCGATCGTTTTTTTTATTCATAATTTAAAATAGTGTTAGACATGAGGCCATAACGGGGACATGGTGGGGTATCTTGTTGTACCCTTAACTGCTGTCCCCATTATGCCTCTGTTAAGTAATATTACGTACCTACTTATGGCGGTATATTATCACATACATATCCATCTTTAGTGGCCACCAATTTCGTTATACCTACCAGTTATTCTCTCACCATCATCCTGGGTTGACTGGTAAATAATGACATTATTAGAAGATTAAATAAATATAATAAAATAATTATACAACTAAATTGTAATTGTTTCCTTCAAATCGACCAACAAGACAGTCAACAGCGGCATTTAAATCGTAAAATTATAAATTATTAATAATAGTATTTTCCATTTTACAACGAGCTTAGTCTCGCATGTAATGTAAAAAGCAAGTTCAAGCAATAAGAAATCGCTTCTTTGAGCTAATTTACAACTCTTTTCATATAAGGCAAGAGGTGCCGAGCTGCGATCTATGCATTTTGTCTTACCTAATGTTATGATTCCTCTTGAAAAATAAAATTGACACTAATCCGGTAATTGCCACAAGTCTAAATTCAGCGACGTTTCTAACAAACGCTCAATTCCCTCATTTCATATTCGCTACTCGAATTTACATTGAATATTCTCGAAGCTTCGAAATCGGACCTCAATATTACCAATAATTGTGACCGCTACTAACAATTCGACTGCAGCAATTAACAAAGTCGGAAGTGAAAAAGTATCTTTTTTCAGTACGGCCAAATGAAGTTTTTAAGATG
>DWFO01004105.1:0-11637 GCA_018246595.1 Mimoniades nurscia nurscia
CACAAGCTCTCTTGACGCTTGGTTTGGGATCAGATGGCCGTGTGTGGAGATGTCCCGAGATATTTATTTATTTATTTTATTGTAGATACCATATATTAACCTTGTTGCTTGTGTAAAGAATAATAAAAAAATTCATTACCATAAATGATATTAAAGTAACGTAACATCACGCCTGTCATCTTCGAAGAGGTAGGCAGAGAATTATAAAACACTTTCACCAGTTACGTTTACTTCTCACTATGGATTAGGTGGTGAGCCTACTGCCATACACCGGGCACATAATATGCAGACTCCGAGTCACTACTACAAAACCTAAATTAGGAAATTTTGTAGTGCCCAACCCGGGATCGAACCCCGGACCTCCCATTTGGCAGTCGCACCAACACGACCAACCAGGCAGTCAATTATTAATGATATTAAAATAACCAAAAACGATATAAAATAAAAAATAAACACATGGTTTAAAGAGTCAATAACTTTAATAACTAAAATAATGTCACTTTATAACGTACTTTACAAAATATATAAATTTAACAACCCGCTCACCAATATAATATTGTACGGATCAATATGGTGTACGTAATTGTTCACAAGAATGCCTACACGCGATTTAATACGTAACCAAGTACTTGTAACAGCTGATGCTAGTAATACCTTTTTTATTTAACTATAATCATGAGGAAGCGTTACTGTAAGCACGTAAATGATCAAAACTAAAGACCACTTTACGTTTCAATCATTACGTTAAAATAAGACAGAAAAAAAATGACGTTCCAAAAAAGTGCCTGAACAGATCAAAGTTGAAAATAATTCTAGACGTTCTTTATATAAATTTTAGATATTTGTCTTCACCATGTCATAGACACCACGAATCGAATTAAGAAAAAGACCAGACACAAAAATTACGCGCAACATATCTGCGTATATTAATTAAAATACGGTATTTAAATATTATTTTATTACACTCCCGATTAATGTTACCCTCTCGTATTGAAATCCTTATCGCATGCAAGAATTGACAGACATTGTTTACGTATAAGATCCACAAACATAAAATACACAGACAATCTATAATATAGTTATAGGTCGGATAAAAAATTTCGCAATTTCGAATTTTTTCAAGCAATTTCGACGATAATTATTACAAATACAAAACGCATACCAAAATCAAAGTGTTCATTTTATAAATGAGTCAATATTAATTGACCATATATAGATCATTCATTCACGGTATCTGAAATTAAAAACTATTTAAAATCTGAATTAAGTGGAGTCAACATACCGGGATATAACAAATATAGTTAAATATCTCATGGTATTGTTATTTCACAAAGTTGGGTAAGTGTGCTTTTAAGACTTAAATGATAACTGATAGGCAATTCTCATAATTCAAAATACTTGCAGGAATAAAGATTTAAAAATAATCTAAAATTACTTATATGACTATTTATTATTACAAAGACAATTTCGAAAATTAATGTCATAAAATATAAAAATGAGATAACATTCAATGTCAAACTAGCATAAGACAAGAGAAATTATTAATGAAATAACTTTGCCATAACGAAATTTCAATGAACTACTAATACAGTCAAACCATAAAAATATTTAGCAAAATATTGTGAATACAGCTTTCAGAATATTTGGTACAATATCAAAAAAAATATATAATTTCTTACTATTACAATGCACTAAGTATAACATAAATATGATTAGTTGGTATGTGCATAATAACATGAAAACCTATGAAACTGTTTAAAAGTACTAGTTAAAACTTTTTTTTCTCTTAAAGCAGTGTGATGAGTGAAATTATGCATTGTCAGTTCGAAAAAATATAACACATATATAAACAAAATGTGACGATATCTCTCTTAAACACTTGCAAGAAATGCACTATTTACATTATGACCAGCATAATAAAAATGTGCATGAAATGTATCCTTTTTCATTAAAAATATAATTTTATCTTCACATTAGATACACATACATTGAAACATACATATATAACTAAAAATTGGTCTTATGAAACTCAAATAGAGAATTGATTAATTAATTAAATTAACAATTTCAAGAGAATATTCAGAGAATATCCTAAGTGAAAATTCCGATTTAAACTGAATTCATTATTCAATTTAGTGGTATTAAAATGAGTTTCAAATATATATCACAAATTATAGTCTTGGCAATATTGTTTGGCACATACAGAGGTTTGACTTGAAGCAATTATCACAAAATAAGAGCACAAGCTAGGAATATCAGTCTAGATCACAGAGATATGACAATAGTTAGAATACAAACAAAATGAAATCATCCTACTTTATTGATGAGCTCGTCACAAATTGCAGTAAGCTCCTCATTGGCCTTGGTTTTTTGAGTAAGTGTTTCTTCTAACGATGTTATGTGTAACTCTTTTCTTTTAATCATTGCATTCAACTTCAGTACTTCAGCTTCATGTGCTCTATTCATTTTTTCTAGCTCTTGGTTAGCATAATTCAACTTGGATGTTGCATGTTGTTTGAGCAATTCATAGTTGTTCTGCATTTTCATGAAGTTCTCCTCAAACTCCCTAATTGATTTTTTATATGTATCCTCATTGGACTTGCAGTTCATTATTATTTGTTTACTTTTCTCATATTTGCTATGCAAATCACTAAATGATACTTCCATACTGGCCAAGTGTGTTGTTTGTTCATCTCTCTCTTTAATCAGCTTCATTCGTTCTTCAGCGTTACGTTTTCTATCTTGTTCACTTTCAGCAATTAAACTTGCTATAGTTCTTTCATATTCCTCCACAACTGCTGCCATACTTTTGTTTATTTTCGTTTTCTCTGAAAGACGCTGATTCAACTCGTTTATTTTATTCAGTCTTTCCTTGCTTTCAGTTTCCAAACTCCTTAACTGACCTTCTAAAGCAATTAATCTACCTTTAAATTCTTTGCTTTCAGATCTTAAATTGTGAACATGAATTTCCTTTTCAGCTAACAGTTCTCTCAGCTGTGTGATTGCTAGATCGGTTTCATGATATTGGGGTATTGAAGTATCATGATTTAAATGTGATGAATTACCACTTAATGAAAGAAGCCTGTCAATTACAGCCATTGCAGGAGATGTAAAAGTCAGAGATTGGCGGTTAATTTTAGATGGAGTTGATCTCCTCGATCCTACAATAGAACTTACAGCTGGGTTCACAACCATCATTGGTTTAGTCACAGTAGATGACATGTCGTCATTATATTCTTCCATTGGTACATAGGTTTCGTTATCATTAGAAGGCCCGGGTACAGGATTTTTTATAATATCTCTTCGTGTATATTTTTTAGGTGTACTTTGCCGTTTCTGTACTTTGCTAAGAGCAGCAAGAACACCATCAGAACATACTCCTTTTGCAAACAAAGGATCAAATTTCAAAAATAAACTTTCTTTGCCACTATCTAAGACTGTACAACTTTTATTCTGATTTAAAAGAAATTCGAAAGCATCTGCGTCAATAAAGAGTTCACCATTTTCTGAGTTAAAATCTTTCCCTTGAGGATGTACTTCATCAAAATTCATCATATCACTTACAACTTCCAAGTGAGTTAACTTCTCAATATCTTTTAAATCATCAGCATCTAAGAATGGACCCTCAATAGTATCTTCATCTTCTGTGAGGATTTCTCTTACAGTATCATTTTTATCATTTGTATTATTGAAAGAGCAATTAGCATTACTGATGTTTTGTGAACAATCTGGTGCAGTAATTTCATTAATTGTACAGTCGTCACCAACATCTACGTCTTTAATTAATGTGATATTATTGTCAACTTTTTGTTCCAAGGTAAGTTTCGATACTGTGTCACAGATTTTATCTTCTACTTCATTTGTGGTATTAAGAACAATAGGGGGAGACATGCGCATTTTGGATTTAGTAGCAAAAGGATGGAAATTCATATCATCAATTTCAGGCAAATTAAAAACATTTTTGGAATGATTCATACAACCAATACTTTCACCAGAAGATGTGCCCAAAGAGAAAAATTGTTCGGATGACGATGTACTTTTTTCAACTGAAACAACAATAGTTTGATCAAGACCTTTTGATTCTGTATCGGATGGTACAATTTCTTCTTGATGTATGAAAACAGGAGTCAAATTTGAACAAAGTCTGCGAGATTCACAGATATCACCAACATTCTCATATGTACCTTTAGAATCTACTTTAAAATTTTCATCAGTGACAATTACAGAATCTTCGGACATTGATTCTGATATATATTGTGTTGTAGATGAAGACGCATTAACTAGAATGTTATTCTGTGTATTGAGTTTCTGTTTCATAATGTTTTTCTTAGTTAAATTTTCTTTGTTAGATAACTGACCACTAAATCTTGAATTTAAATTTTTCTTTTGGGTTACCTTTTTTCTTTCAGGTTGAAATTTTCGGCTGTTAACTATTTTTTTAGAAAGATCCTCAGGCTTTTTAAATTCCTTTGAAGAACTTTCACAAGAGTGATCTGTTGCATCGGGGGTTGGAGACATTCGAATCTTAGTTTTAGTAGTGAAAGGATCATCAATATCATCAAAATTGATATTATAACCTTTTGACACAATTTTTGGAGATATTGGAGGAGATGATGCAATTTTTGTCTTCGAAACAAATGGGTTATCAACATCTTGCAATAAGTCTTGAGGACTTGGTTCTGTTAATCCCGAATTTGATTGTATGTCTACAGCCAAATCTGTTACAGAAACATAAGGACTATTATTAGCAGAAGTTATTATCTCTTCATCAACCTCTTCTACACTATTACCTAATTCAATGCCTTGTTCTATGTCCTTATCTACAATAATTTGATGTAATTCCGAATTTTTTTCTATAACCTTTGCAGTTTCGGAATTTACATTTTTTTCTGTGGATGAAATGTATTCTACTAACTTTATATTAGATTTGTTAAAAATGTTGTCCGTGATATCCTTATTTTCTTCTACAATTGTGTCACAAGTATTGTTAGAAACTGTTATTTCAAGAATTTCCTTGTTATTAATGTCTTCTGACACCATTTCTTCAATATGTGCAGTATTGTATACATTCTGCAAATCATAGGGCTCAACTTTAATATTTATATCATCAGATTGTGTCAGTTTTACAGTAGGCATGACTATTGTACCATCTTTGGCAATTTCAGATTTAATGTCCTGTACCAAATCACACTGGTTTTGGGTAATATAATCATGTAACTCACTCAGGTCCACTTTATTCACAGATACAAACATTGCAGTATCATTTTCATTAATAATGTTTACAGATAAAGTCTTTTTGAATTTTGGCTCAAGATTTTCAGTACTCATAATATGTCTGTCTTTCAAATTGGCAGGTGACGCAATTTTATTTACAGTGGAACTCACATCATATGCTTTATCGAAAGTTGAACTAATTTTAGCTATGTTTTCCCTTTCTCCAGTATCTTCCTCAGCATCATTTTCATCAGGTAATAATATTTTTGATGATGGTGGATTTATAGCAGCCCCATTACTTGTGACTGTCATTTCGGAAATATCACGGTCATTATCAACAGACCGAACATTGTCAATTGTAGAAATATCTGAAATTGGTTTATCATCTTCTTCTATGGTGTCATTAAAGTTTATTTTTAGCGAAAATCTTTCTTCTACACTATCTGGTTCCGGTATTGACTGAATAATACTAGCATTTGAACCAATTCCAGAAGAACCATTTGACATAACATCATTATCATGTTTTGTGTATGCTGTTATAGACATATCTGCATCTTTTGCATTAGTAAAACTTTCATAAGAACTATGTGTACATTCAATTAAAGCATTATTATTTATAAGTATTACGCTATCTACTTGAGTATTCTCTGACTTATCAGACTTACTCTGCTCTTGACTATTTGATTCAAACAGAACAGTGTCTACTTTATAGAATGCACCATCATAAATGCCAGATTTTACAATTACATTTACATCATCATTGTTAGAACTTCCATTTCTATTTACCGATATTTGGTCACTGTACCCATCCATCTTCATCTCGTCAGTAATGTGACAGAGAGCATCTTCAGGACACTTAATATGACTTAATGTTACTGCAGATACATCATGTAAATTGTCAATTTTACTTAATCCTGTCTCCTCAAATGCAGATACAGAATCCTCAATCTTAATATTTATAGATTTTTCTTGTTTTTCTTTAACACTTAAATTGTCAATAATGATTTCAGCAACATTGGAATCGGTTTCAATCACATCCCATGATTTATCATCATTACTAATAATTTTATCATCAATAACCCTTGTAGCATCAAAGTCATGACTTATAATTTCAGTTTTATTTTCCAAATTTATATTGTCGGTTGGTGAAATTGTGTTTGTTGGCTTAAGAATATTACTGTTAATATAATTGAAGGTTTCATTTTTTAAGAACTCCATTGTAGCTTCAATATCTTTACTTGTGTTAGAATAAGTCTCATTGACTTCAGCAATTGATGGTTTTTCTGATGGTTCAATATACACATCTTCTGGCTGTATACATTCAGTTATGTTCATAATGCGTTTGTATTTAGAATCCTCGATTTCTGCTGTTCGAACTTTTCCTGTTAAGTCTACAGACATATTTTCTATAATTTCGGTTTTAGTCACCATGTCTAATTTTAAATCAGACATATAGGACTCATTTTTTGAATATGTGGTTTCACAGTCTAAGAACTCATTATCTGACTCAACAACCTCAGCTTCTTCAACCTTTGTTGAAATTATATTTGGTATAGTATCTGCCACAGTAATGTCTGTTACTATAGACTTATCATGTGAGACATTCATGTACTCAACAGTGGTATTATGTTCAGCCACATTACTCTTCAAGGTTTGTGAGTTTACTGATTCTGGTGTTAAGGGATTCCGGAAAAACAACTTATGAACTGGAATCTTTTCTTGCTTGAAAATTATTGTTGTTTCATCCTTCCATTGCAACTGTCTCTCCAAATCCTCATTGAATATTACACTTTCTTTAAGAGGACTACTTCTTCTTGAAGAACTACCTTCCTTCTGTCTTTCCGCTGCTAATGGAGTTGACACTAAAACAGTTTGCTGTTCAGAATCATTTTTATGAGAAGTTAATTTTTGAGATTCAACTGGACTTAGAACATCCTGTTTCGGTGTTTTCTCCTCAGCAGGCGGAATAGGACTCTGCGATGGTCGGAACATGCTCAAGACACTTTTCAGACCTCTTAGTATTGGGGAACCTTCTGGCTTAGGTATTTCTTTTGTTGGAGTTGTGGCCTCTGGTGTTGGAGCTACTGAGGATGAATTGCTCGGCAAAGACAAGTTATCATCAACATCATTTGTACTTACAGAAATTGTTACACTGTTGTCATTAGGATCTATCAAACACCGAATTGAAGAATTTCTATTGCTATCAACAAATGGGTCTGCTGAAAGAGTCTGCAAAGGAAGTGCCTTTAATTTTATCATATGCTCACTCTTGGTTAAGGTCGAGTTCAGGGACCGGGTCAGGTTGGTACTCTCAATATTATTTACACAATCATCAACTGTGTTGATCCTATTATCTAAGAAGGGACCTGTTAGGCTCTTTGACATCGGCGATGACGCTGGGGTGACAGAGTATCTCAACTTCATGTTCAGCTCCGACACATCTAACTCCTCATAGCCCTTTTCGGTACACGGCGTCCTTGAAAGCACATTGCTATGGAATGTGTTTTCTTTATTGTCGAAATCATTTTCAATAGCGTCTATGTCCATCGGCTCTACTTGAGCCATCTTAGAAAATTATTACAAACACTTTCATATATCACTTACGACTGTTCCAAGATCTATCAGCACTATTTCACCCTCTGAATTCACTTTAAATCCACTACGTACCTATCTAGGGTGCAACAAAGAAAAATTCAGTTCAATGTTTACAGTATCTGATTTCAGAGCGTTTCACTTGGATTTCTAAAACGTAATAAGAGAACCATCGCGGTATGTATGTCACATGAAAACAAAAATGTCGGAAAACGCAACTCACTCTGAAAATCTATTTTTAACCTTTTTATACTGCATAGAGTACGACGTTCATTTTATGTAACGAACGCGCGAGCCCGAGGGAATCTTGCCAAAAAGCAGTTGAACTCGCACACAAATATACGCCGTCAACGTTTTAAAACCGTTTGAAATCCGGTAACTTTTTAATAATTCAACTGTCATCTGAATAAAACTTGCCATTCGCGGCCCTACAACCGGACCATAATGTTATTACAAAATAACAATTATGGTCATGTTGAAGTTCGTAACGATAAAATAAATTAGTAAGTACAGAGGGAGACATTTATTAGTTAAGTACAATATTCAAATATATTAATATTTCCCAAGTTATAATGTATGATTTATTTTATGCGTAGTAAGTTTTAAGAAAGGGTATATATTTATGTAGTTCTCTTAATTTTCATATTCAGAAATATCTTTAATTACTGACTTAGGTATAAAAAAAGTCACCTACCATGAACTTGCCAAAAGACTCTCGAAGTCTCGAATGAAAAACCAAGATTTTAATCATTCTTTGCAATTTAGTAATGTCAATATTGTCAATGTCATTTTAGTTGGCAACTGTCAACTGACCGTTGAGATTATACAATTATACATGTGTCTTATATAAAAAGTTTTATCTGTTTTATTGGTTATTATTTATTACGTACTTCTCAACTTGTACAAATCGGCCAAATCGCCATGGTATGTTTTTCGTTATGCTCAGAATATAAAATTATAAGAAAACGAACAATTTAACTATTCGAAAACAAATTCAAACTATACTAAAATGTTCAAAAATATATTCGAATTGCATAATATACTTTCAAAGATCCATTTGCAATTATTTTTATACATTATACTATTTTTATACTATTTAAATGATTTACGAAATACATGTCGGCCATGTAAATGGTTTTAGATATTGAAAAAGAAATAATTTCGAAATCTTAGGTTTTTTTTTGCCATAATATTGTCAGTAGGTACCTATAATGCTTAATATACTTATAAACGAAATTCATTTCGCGAGCAGCACTGCACGGTGTATGTTACGTGGGCTCTAGTGTCGGATAGTGTACTTTTTTATCATTAATAGTGTCTGTTGGTCTTATTTCTTATTCAATTAAGGTCTGTATTAATTATAAAGTTGTACACATTTTAAATATTTTTCTTTTAGGCAATAAAGTTTTGCCTTTTTCCCCTATTTAAATAAATTCACATAGTATAAATATTGTATTTTAATATTGCGAAAGGCAAATTTTCCTAAAATTGATACAAAAGTATATTGTACTGTTATTTACAGGATGAAATATGGAAAGTGAAAATACAGTAAATGTAAAAATATTATTTTTCGCACGGTCCAAAGAGCTAGCTGGCACAAAAAATTCAACAATAAATCTTCCACCTAAAATAAGTTACGAACAGCTGTTGAATGTAATTGCAAAGACATACAATTTGGAGGAAATTAAAAATAATATTCTCTTGGCTAAGAATGAGGAGGTGTGCTCGGAGAACATAGATATAGAGATATGTGAGAAAGACAGCATAGCTGTCATACCACCATTGAGTGGAGGTTAGTTTTTGTAAAGAAATGGATTACCTTAAATTGACCGTAGATAAACTGTCTGTAGAAGCGATAAGCAAGTTAGTAGTGGATGAGAGTTGTGGGGCTGTCTCAATTTTTATCGGCACAACTAGAGATAATTTTGAGGGCAAGAAGGTGAGTGATCTTTCCTGATATTCACAATTACATATTGGACACAGTTTTTGTATTGGTCACCAAGATATGGTTATATGTCATAACTGGTCTGTGAATATATGCAACTATTTGTGTTATCATATGTAATGAATGCAACTTTTACAAGTGTTCCTGTACTTCTGTGTACACATTAAATACTTACTTCCTCACTCATTCCATACTCATTAATGAGTATTTTTATTGTTATTAAGACATATTGAATATGTGTAGGATGTAATGGCTCGCAAAAACATGTACCACTAGTTGTAAGAACAAAACATGATTGACTTGAAATCAAGCAAATTATTTATCTTGTACTAGAAGCAACCGTGGCCAGTGGTTTGTCAATTAATAATAATTTCACAAAACACGGCACACTAGGTTTTGACATTGCTGTGTGTTGTTTGCGGTATTTTTGAATTATTTACATTTTGTTCAGGTGGTACATTTGGAGTACGAAGCATATGAATCAATGGCCCTGAAGGCCATGAAAAGCATATGTGATGAGGTTCGAGGGAAGTGGCCAGCTGTATACAACATAGCTATATATCATAGGTATGTTACAATATTACTGAATATTCTCATATATGATTATAGTATATATTTTGTCTTAACTCAAGTATACAAAATATATATCATAGCTAATTTTGAGTATATGTAATGTCTGACCTTCGCAATTAATTATTTACTAGAAAAATTAATTATATACTAAAAATTATTTATAAAAAAGACTGTATTTTACAGATATACGACTCAGTCGACCAGGGAGATAAGATCAATATTATCTGCTGATCATGGCTTCGACATCAGAGGAATAGCTAATGTGTTGTCAGTTTTTATAAAGGTTTCTTCTATAGATCTTGTATATTTGATACATAGCGGAAGAACGTAACATCACGCCTGTCATCCCAGAAGAGGTAGGCGGAAGAGTAGTACACTCCCACGTTCCACCAGTTAAGTTTACGTCCACTATGGAATAGGTGGTGAGTCTACTGCTATACACCGGGCACATATCCTGACTCCGAGCTACTACTAGAATATCTAACTACATACATACATATGTATAGTAACATGATACATAGCCAAATGTTTATTATTTTGTTGGATAATAATGTATAAAAGGCGTTACGTCATGAGAAAATTCTGACTTAATTTGTGGGACAGGTTTGAAGCGTGTTGACCAACAGGCACGCTAAGGTATCTCCAATTCGACTGGCCCGTTGGTGCAGTGGTTAGTGAACCTGACTGTTGCGCCGGGGGTCGTCGGTTCGATTCCCACCCAGAATAAATATTTGTGTGATGAGCACAAGCACTGGATGTCACTGTCACTGTGGATGTCACACTGGAAGAATATCTATTTAAGTATATATTTACATGTATATAATGTAATTTATCAGCCGTCTGGTTACCATACCACAAGCTCTGTTGACGCTTACTTTGGGATCAGGTGGCCGTGTGTGGAGATGTCCCGAGATATTATAGAGATATTATACTAGTTTCACTTGACATATTTTAACAAACATTTTTAGTTCCCTTTCATTATTATAATTTAATTGACATATCTCCAAACATAGCCTATGTAATGTAATGTAATACCACATACCTATATGTACCTTTCAAAACTTATTCCATATCATGTTCTAAACACATTGGACAAGAACAGAATAGAATAATACCATTAAAATTGTATGAATCTGACGGGCTAGCATTCCTTCATCACGAAACTTTAATTAAGTACATATGACATATTTTGCTACTTTAATTTAAACATTCTGTTTGAAATATACTAATTGTAGGTATTTTTATTTATTTATTTATTCTTCATTGTTTACCTAAAGTTAGGTTACAAAGGGCGGACTTAATGCCTAATGGCA
>DWFO01004106.1:0-11636 GCA_018246595.1 Mimoniades nurscia nurscia
GGTAACAATATGTTACAAGCGCATTGTATAGCATTAATAGAATTATTTATAAAAATGTCTAAATCATAACTGTTCAGGTTATCGACTATGTCAGTAGGTGGAAGTTTTTTACTAATTTCATATTTAAATTTATCAGAAATCTTATTCCATGGTTTACTTAGTGTGTAATACGTACTGTGTCTAGTTTGAATATGCCGTCCTGCTACAGCGCAATATATTTTTTGTCCACTTATTATTCAGCTTTTTATTATAGGCTCTATTAGTTAAATGACACTTTCCATGTTGATCCCGGAAAAATCTAAATTTTCTGTAAAAAGTTGACGATTCCTAATCTAATAAGGACAAGATTAGAAAAATATAATTTCTGGTAGGTTATGATATCTCCTACCTCTACCATTTCTTGCATTCACTAGTTACGGTAGACCCAGTTATATGCATAACGAACAAAGTCCTCTGACGCCATGTTAAGCTCCCTTCACTATCATTATTTACCAATGAATTACATTTATTCAATATATTTTTTAGTAATATAAGTTCAGGAAAATTCTCGTGTATTTCACACAGTTCAACTCGTCGTACATAAGTCACACGGGCAGTAATTATGAAACGTCGACTTCGCGGAACGAATTTAAAACTGTGTTACACCTCGCTTGAGCCATTCATTAAGACCCGCCATGATGAATACATAAAAGTTACAAGGATTTTCAGTACAGCGAACATAAAGTATTTTATATCGCATTTTGTTAAAAAAAACCTATGAAGCAGCGAAACAAATCACTGAAGAAAAATAAATATTCCTAAATAATGACATATAACACCTACAGTTCTAGTGTAGATTGTTTCTGTGTATGTTTGATTCAGGACATAACACGAGGTTTTGATAGTAAATTACAGATTTGAATTGTCGCACCAACTACTTGGAAAGCCAATTCAGCTTAGTATATTTAAAAGCAGCGTAGCTTAGCATAACTAATATGTATTAAAAACAATGATAACGTAATCGTTTAAAATTCGAGCTCTCTCTCCGGAAGCCCGGGATCAAATCCTAGCGCGCATCTTTACAAAATGTACCTTTTAAGTTTAAATATCACTTCTATAACGGATCGTGAGGAAACCTACACACCTTAGAGTTCTCAAATTAAAAATGTTCTCTAAGGCGTGTGAAGTCTGCCAACCCGCACTTGCCCAGCGTGGCAGACTATGGCTTCAACCCTCTCATTCTGAGAAGAGACTCGTGTTCCAACATCGTTCTGTCTCAATTCTAAACCGGGTTTGCCGAGCCACAATCTCCACACCAGAACTTGCATAGAAACGCAAAAGGTTTATTAAAATCTGTTTCCAGTACTTATTTATAATCTTATATACATATTTTATGTAAGTGAGACGGTAATAAAATTGTGTTGAAAAAGTCGTCAACCTAAATTTCTTTTATAGTCTATAAAGTCTATATCGAGATAATCGATGTAGAACATGTAATATACATTATGTAATACATTTTAATAACAATCAAGTACATAATACATAATAATACTTACGTGGAGTAAAGTACGACACCTTAGTGAGCGACACTATTACACAAATTACGAAACAAACGAGATCCTATTTGAGGGAATGAGTTCAGTTGTTTTTGTGGGATCCTGTAACATAGATTGGACTAACAAAAAAAATTTGAACAAACGAGTAGTACCATTACACTAATCATGAAACAAATACGATCTTATTAAATGGTGTATTTGTTTCTGTGTAATAAATACGTACGTACATACAAGTACACTGTTATTTTCTTTAATCGCTGTGCATGTAGTTGTTCGTTGCAAAGTCATGATATAATAAAACAATGACCATTATTCGCAGTAATATAACGTTGAGGATTTTTACAACAACCGCAAAGAAAATCTCAGCAAGTGATTCTTATATGAATAATTTCGAACCACCGTTGATCTCTTCTCACTTAGAATCTATTGGATACTTAAATAACGTAATAAAATCAATGACACGAGCTAGAGTACAGAATTTAAAAATGTGACTTAAATAATTTTTAAGCCTTTTAAAAGTGTACATTTTTTTATTTAGCAACTGACATTTTTTTGTATTTCTTCTTTATATCATCTTTCTATGATCATATATAGATATAAATATAAAGTTTTATTGTAACACCTCAAACAGGTTATCGAATACAGATAATAGGGTTATCTCACCCTTACCCGATCAGGGGAATTGTGTTGAGCCCTGTTCCCACTTCATTTTCGATTAACTTATCCCGTAGGATAGACGAAAATAGCCACTAGTTATATAGGACAATTGCCATAAACATTTAACAACAAAAACAATTAATAATATTATTATCTCATATCACGGATCACGAAATGCTAATATATAATGTACAAAAATTTATTTGGGTTGGGTTCCATATTAAACTTTTGTATCATAACCTAAGGGAACTTATTATAATTAAAGGCTCGCCGGGTAACCGCTTCATAATAAATTATTATCGAGAATTCATTCTCCCACTTAATCAATAATAAATAAGATCGTAGGTTTGCTTGCTCCCCAATATATGTTTAATTGTGCCACAAATTAATGTAACATAGGTCGTTAAGAGAATATCTCTCATTTAATGATATTTTGTGATGATGATATTAAGAATCGAATATACATATAATTAAATTAGGTCCAGGGCCGTTATCATGAAATGAAAACAGTCTGTCAAGACGCACTATCATTCCACTATTATTCTCCGAACACAAGACAACATTTCCACTTCATCTTGTTTTCTGTAACAAAATCTGTAATTTCTGTAACACAATTGTTGATTTGTACAATATTAAACTTCCCAGAGTATTGTAATATTATAAATTAAAAAACACTATATATGTATAAACGTAGAAGAAATCAGTACACGTCAGTTCTTTATACATACTAAGCATTAAAATTTTTTGGTTTATTAATTATTTGATACGAAAAACGTGTTGCGTGAAAACATTATAGTTAAATTGTAGAACGTAAAACTAGAATTTGTTTACTGAAGACACACATATGATGTGGCAGTTAAACAAATATTTCCATTGATTTGTGAACTGTCCGAGCTCGTGTCGACTGTTGCAACCGACGTTCCATTGAAATATTGTCATTGAAAGTTTAACCCAGATTTGAAGTTTCATTTTTAATATCCGTTTGTTTTTCATTGTTCAATATTCGTGTTATGTCTCAACTTGTACCCAGAGCATAATAATAACATGTGGGAGATTTATTTCCTCATACGGCTACTTCATCGCAAAGTAAGTAGAGCTTGTGTTATGGTAACCAGAAAGCTTTTAAATTTTATACTGAGAGGAATGATATTACTTTTTTTTCTAAGTCTCTTCATGAATTTCATAATCCATAACCCGAATACATAAAAACACCGTGTTAAGTCAGAGTGTGTGGAAAATTTGTATATCGCCCTAAAACATTTCGATGAAGCTTTAAGATTGGATTTTTATTACGGAGGTTTATAATACCCCCTAGGCCCATCCGTTTGCCGAGCCTTCTGAACTCTAGGTATTGGTACTAATGGGACTTTAAAAGCAGCGGTCGCGCATTTAGTTGTTGATCAAATTGGAACACATTTCGTCGGTACGTAATCGAAATCGCGATCATAAGTGGACCAAAACTATCCTTAGTTACATATGTTTGTAGCTCTCTCTATTCTATGAAATGCCAAATAAATCCCTGTCTGTTTTATCATTGGCTTATCTCAATTAACTACTGGATATAGGTATCTCTTAATAAACACCATCTCGTCCTGTTCTCAGCTCGTTTGCCCCTTACATTAAAATTTATTTTTACCTCACGTTTCCTTATAAAATATGCAAAATTAACATGCACTGTTCTTATTATCTTATTAAGCATGGGTGTAATGTAACAGTTAAAGACTACATTTTAGGCTACTATTAGGTATACTCGTACCTACGTAGCAACGGTACCTTCTGTATTAAAGACCGCAGGCTGCCCTCCCAGTCTAGGCAGACATTATAACAAAACACTAACTAATCCTCCTATCTTAGTTCTACGAGCTCACGAACGAGCTATTACTGAAATACTTTTAGATAAAGTCCCCACTCCCCCCACTCCCATTCAATATCCAATATAGATTGCTAAGATAATTTTAATTGCCTAGTAGGTTCTCTTCGTCGGCATAAAAACCCGAGTCATACGGAACAACTGAAAGTATACTGATTTTCGTTTTATAGCGAAATTTTATTGAAGCAGTTTAAATGGAGCTGTTTATCTTTTTAACGAGAGAGCACACTTCGAGATAAAGTTCAATTCAGGGACGAATATTTATGTAATTTTAAAGGTTAATTAAATCAAACATTTTCGCACAGCTTTTAATTTTATACGAGTATACTACTAGCTGACACGGCAAACGTTGTTGTTTTATAAAAACTATTTTTAATGAATATTTTGATTATATAAAAAAATAAGAACTATTGTGTTTCAATGTTTGAAAAGTAACGATCATTAAATGATAGCTAGTGATTGCGTTGGAAGCTAGCGAAAACGGGGATAATTAGTCCTGGTTAGACCTGGACAAGGCAAAGCACAAAGGGGGAGCCACAAAACCGTTACTTCAACGACCCTAAACCCTTCCCATACACGTGGAGAGGCTGCCCTATGGATTTCAATGAACAAAAAAGCAGCAATACCCTACCGTAGTTTCATAAGTAACTTACTACATAATAAGTACAAGGAAACAAACTCGAGAATATAAACGCGGTACACCCGCGTTTTTAGTCCATGACATTGTATGAAGATATTTTGCGTATTATGTATTCAGCACAACAAAGCCCATATTATTTCCGATCTCTTTCACGAAAAGCAATTTTCAAGCACATTTATCAATAGAATACTATAAAAAAGTAACATTTTTATTTCACAATACAAAACAAGGTAATCTCCGGATATCTCGGGCACGTTGCCGTTGCCACAACATAAATGAAGGTTGTATCGAAACCGTTTATACTTGAAAATGTTCGAAAATAATAATACACATTTTCAGCGACGAATATTGTGATTGTGTCAAAAAATGCTAATGGTAAATGTCACCTTGATATAAATAATCTGACACATTATGTTGAATCCAAGATTGTAATATGCAAATAGGAAAAAAATATGAAAATGTCACACGTAACTATATAATACCGTGGAACACCTCACCTACTTTATGTAGGATAAGTGCGCTATGTTCTACAACGTTACTGCAGCATCGATTGATAATGAATGACAAGCTATGTTTTACTGATTGACGTCACTTGTGACTGCAGCCTGCTCGTGCGTTATGATCATTATGAGAGAAGATTTACATACATTTAGATGTCTTTCGCAGCTTCCAAATTCATTGGACATTCATTGCCGATTTAGGAGTCCTGGGTTCCAATCCCGGGTCGGTCACTATTGCATTTTTCTAACTTAAATTTTCTAGTAGTGTCGAGATACTTTCGAGGAAACTGAATATGCGTCCGGTGTATGACAATAGACTCGCCACCTTTTCTATAGTGGAACTTAATCATATTCGGATGAAACGTTTGAGTGTAAGCTTCTACCAACCTCTTCGGAGATTACATGCTTGAAGTTACATAAATGTAATTGTGTTGGACTATTTAATAACATCGTTTAGCTAGAATAAACCAAATATTTATAAACAAATAGGAATTCGATGAGAAATATTCATGAAATCTTGAATAGAATAAATTCTCTTCGGGGAAAAGAATTTTTTTTGCGCCATTAAATATTCTTGAGTTTTATTCAACGCTGGTAGTGATATCACCAATATAAAATAGGTATATGGCTATACTTTATCTTGCATGCTTCATGTTTTTCCATTGTGCCATCATTCATATACCTATTTGTCACGAGAATAGGTCAACGCATTCTAGCAAAAATTTGATTGATGTTAAATAAAATTATTATCCCTAAGTTTATTAACATGAAGGGTATCATATTCCTTAACGATATATTTGAATTTTTTTCAGTTAAGACATCTACGAGTAAAAGAGGCAACGTTATGTTTTATATATATGACATATGAATCATTCAATTAGATACTTCACATATTACATTATTCATATTTCACAAAGTGTAACATCGTAGCTGTTATTAGAGCCTTAATAACCAAACCGCATAAACCAAATATAATTTTCACGTTAATTTATGCACCTACTGCCGATAATATCACACAAACAAACAACAGATCTCATGCAGAAACCTGTTTCGGATATAACGATCTATTTACACCTGTAGCAAATTAACCTATTTATATTCAGTAGGAGAGAAATGTTCAACAAGTTGTTTCTTTCGTGAGCATTTGCCGGTAGCGTCATTACGTCTGAATAATGCATTGAAACGGACGAGAAACTTCTACTGTGCTGTACAAATGCAGTTGTGATTACATTACTGTAGTGAAAAATGTTCAACATTAACGCGAAGCCCTGAAAATAAACTCTGTTGGATACCTTGAAAACGATTTAAAACCGTAGGACAGAGTGGTTGGAAAAGTAACCCGTATCTTTACTAATCCACACTGGCGCATCGTGGTGATACACTTCGGGCACTGCGCTGCTGCAAAAGAGACCCGTACTCAACAGCGGGACGTAAAAATAGCTGTAGTTAACACCCCAAAATAATATTCTATTAGCCACTATCACATGCCGTCGCAATTTTCTCGTCCTCTTTCGATGAAAAGGACTCTAGTACGCTTTACTAGACCACAGTTTGTCATCTTCTCTAACTAAAGAGCCAATAGAAACAAATCATAGAGAACTATTGGACATACACTTTTCCTGAACACGTTTTCCTGTAACGTTATAGTTTGCTATATTCAATTGTACAACAATATATAAAAGTGTAATAGGCCATAGTTTGAAACTCCATATCCATATCCAGAATGACATTCAAAAATAAAACTTAGATGTATCACTGCACTTAATTCATTGGTTACCATTCACAAAAGTGTAAAGCAAAGGCACTGTTAAGCGTTTTATTTATGGGGCACCAATTGATTAAAAGTTCCAATGACGTCACTGGTTCGTAAAGTGCCAGCCAACATGTTGTATCACATTTATGGATCGTTACGCGTCGAGGTCTGCGCTATACACCATCTTTATCGGTACAAAACGACCCGCCTGAAATAGCTAATATCAGAAACCGGCAGCGTGGTAGTAGTCACTTAACAAATCATAGTATTCGTTAGTGATGTTACAGGGCCGAATGGCATAACATCTCGTTTGTTTGTTAATCAGTATTTTTTACATAGATCCGAAAGTTAGATGTGATGTTTTACGTATGTTTTGTTACGTCTGCTGCCTAATGAAGTAGAAAGGGATCATCTAAATTCCAAATTTATAACTTGGTTACCAATGTGCGATTGTAGTACAATGAAAACTATGATTACAATATTCAAAAATATATTTATCTATTTCTTAAAATACGTCGACGATTATAGGCGCATTGTTCCTTCTTTTTTAAGTTTCTTAAAACTATATACCTATGTAGATTTGTGTCCTCAGTAAATAAATATACTTGCTTACAGTAGGTACATAAAAGCGTCAAATGACTATTTATAAGCTACGAGATGTCTTCTAAATTCCATGTTGTATATCAGTAGAACAAGACAAAACGTGGAAACTTTTCCCAACTTTTCTATCGAAGTTTCCCTAAGAGAAATTTGCAGTTTCTAAACAAATTTCTAAGGTTGCACGCGCGAGTCTAAAAAATATCACATAAAATCTCCTAAACGAATTCTGAAAAGTTTTCTTTACAAAATGGAAATAGAATATATGCGAAGTGAAATACATTATTACGAGTAAATACCCAGTTATATTGTAAGCAATGTACGTCTAAAAAGAAAAATTAATTTATATTTTCGGTACAGCAAACAGGACATAATGATGTCCTGCTGATGTTAAATGTCACTGTTTATCTGTCTGGCGTATTTAGCTTCCAAACTGAAGATTTAAGGTCATCAATCTTGTAAATAAGAACTAGAAAATTTTGTTTTGACATCTCCTAGTTTCAGAGACCTTATCATGCTAAGAGAACATTACGACGATATATCGTGCCGAATGCGTACCTAAAATTACTATTTCTCGGCCTCTTTCTCCGTCTACACATTTACTAAACCCAAGGTACCTATTAAGAGTGTAAAGCTAAACTATCTTGTAAATAAAACCTCAAAATGATGTTTTAAAGTCACCTAATTTAGGACCCTTCTATTGCTAAAATACTGCGTAAGAAATATCCATTGTAACGCCTAGCAATTTACTTAGAGCCTGAAATTATATTTTCACGGCTTTTTGTTCGTGTACACACTTACTTATTTATTTATTCTTTATTTTAAAAATATTACAAAGGGCGGACTTAATGCTAATTGGCATTTTCTACCAATCAACCCAAGTGATGATGAAAAGTTGGATGTACTATTTTACCTATTGAGTGCGTGAATATGATAAAAATTTTGATGTGAATTTGACCTTATTTATTCGTGTACTTTTATAGACAGTATTTTTAATAATAAAAGTACAAATACAATGAGAAATGCTTTCAAACAAAAGAAATACTTTCAAAAATATCAAATTCATGTTCATGTACGATAGCTTGAGCATGATTAATATTGATTGTTATAAAAATCATTTCATATTGATATAGACAAATGCTTTTAAAACAACTCCGTCTATGAACGGACCAACGAAACCATTTTTCTTGGCTTCGACGTATCCCAAGTATATTATTGGATTCCTGATATTTGATAACGTTCCGAATTCACTATAACTCTGGCACTTTTTATTTAAGCTATTGGATAAATAAATATAAAGATTTATGTTTGTTTCTAGGTGCAGTTTGACGTCTAAAGCTTGTGATCTGATGATTATAATAATGATTATAATAATGATGATTATAATATGCAATGATGATTATAATATATTATATACGAAAACCGGTCTAAATAAATTAAAACCATATTTAACTTAATAGTAAAAGTTTTAATTGACTCCGCGATATGTTTTTACCTTCTATCACGCTGCAAAAGGAAAGTGATCGTCATGGCATCTGCGTAGAGTTAATGGACCGGAGAATGATATCCCTTGACAAGCGAGAAAGGCACCTGTAGTACTTTAAAAGTGACATTGCTAAATCGGCTATATTAAATTTTGATAGGTAGAAGTATGCAATTAGATTCAAACTATTAGTAGGCTTTTAAATTTTATTTTATAAAACAGTTGCGCAGATTATGGAAAACTATTTAAATAAACATAGAAGCTTCTTGTTGCGATAGAGTAGGTAGTAAGAGCGTTCACGACTCTGGACGGAATTTACAGGTTGATTCGCATGAAAATTAACTAAGACAAATATTAAAATATACTTTAAACATTACAGATTAACGCGTTTACTGTGAGAGTACAGAAAATGAGACCTTGGAGTCAAAAGTGACGACGCCAGAATAAGCCCATGAACACGTTTGCGTAAAACATGCAAAGCACGTCAAAAACGCTTTTTTTTTCATTTTGACTCTCAGTATTATAAAATAATCCAAAATATTTGTGCTTCAAATAAGTTTTCGCTAAAGATTTTATTATTACCGCAATTAGGTGAGAATACAGTTCTTTAAACCTATTTCCGCTAATAATAAAAACGGGAGTAAATCTTATTATTTCTGTAATAATTTGCAAAGATATAAAAGACCTATTTTTATAACATCAGGAAATTGGTTAAAGAATAGGAAATAGTAAAATTATTTACAAAAATACATACCGTAAATTATAATTAATGAAAATTTCGAACTTAATAAAAAAAAATTATATAGTATAGGTCCTAGGTTCGATTCCCGGGTCGGACACTACTAAATTTTCTTATTTATATTTTCTAGTTGTAGTTCGGAGTCTGGATATGTGCCCGGTATATGCAATAGGCTCACCACCTATTCCATCGTGGGACTTAACAGTAACTGGTGAAACCTGGGAATGTTCTACATTCCTCTGCCTACCTCTTCGGGGATTAATAGGAATCATGTTACTTTTTTTATATAATATAGACATTCTTCTAATGTAAAAAAAGTATCCTTGTCTTACAGAGGAACGTAATATGGGTTAAAAACAATATTCACGTATTACCTATTTTAATGATAAATGCACGAAAGGAACGAATGATGTTAAATAATATTGGACAGCAGATTGTATATAAAATTTCTGACAAGACTGTCAGATTAGATCACTCTAATCCACTTAGCAACGATTCTTGTTATAAATTGATCCCGCAAGATTATGATGTAAACTACTTTTGGGTTGTGGCTTCACTCGAGAATGTAATCAAATTTTAGACCGCAATTGCCTATCGGCGTTTACCACGATTCTGTGTATAGATATATAGGTCCATAGGTCTATAGGAATTAAAATCGTATAACGCTAAAAAAATTTAAAGCGCTGCCATGAGTGTGCTACATTAATACTAACCTAAAAATGGTTTTTTTCTCCACGCATAATCTGCAAGCCAAAGCTAAATTTTAAATAAAAATATATATTATCGTCATTGATCCTTCTGTTGTCCCACTGTGGGACACGGGTCAATTAAAAAACTTGAAGTGTTTAAGATTAACACCGCTGTGCAGAGAATTATGAAAAATCTAAAGTGTATAAGTTTATTCACGATGTTTTTTCTCTTTTACCATTACAAGAAGTGATATTTAATACAAATAAAAACGGAACCGTACTTTTGTTTATAAAAACACATGATTTATTTCTTAACACTATTAAAATACGGATAGACTAAGAAAACCATTACCAACGAAATCGTAACATGACGTACGCGCGTTAAATAAAATTCGTATAAACATGTTACATCTGATACGAAGTACTCTTACACTTGCGTACTCGCCATAAATCATTTTATATCGCGAAGTAGGTGATGATGGCCCATGAACCGAACCGAGGGTGTTTGGAGGTCAATAGTTCAGCCGCGTTGATTGACAGTGTACAAGGAAGCTTCTCGTTTGGCTGAATAAAGGAAATTTACCGCTGACACATTCATTGCGGTGAAAGATGAAAAGGACACCAGGCAGCACTGTAATACATCACTGCCAAGTTTATATATTATTATTTTTCACGTGGCTATTCCATTTAGTAATTACCTGTCCGGGTGTTGTCTTATATTTTGAACACGTATGGGCGCGTATGTCTATGAAATATATGTATATATGTGCATTATATATACAAGCAAAGCTAGCTCAATTGAAACTGAATGACACTAGTGGATCATTTCAAATACGAATACAAAATACTAATATGTTTATTTGTGAACACAGGTCTTATAGATGTTTCCACGAATATTTTCGTGCTTGTTACAAGATTTTATAAATGAAATAAAATTTATATCCCCAAACAAACATTGACAATCGTTATAGAGGTCCAAAGTCTTTTTATACATTTGTTCTGCACTAGGTAATACTTCCGGCGATCTACTTTTGAGTACAATGGTAAACTCAGCTCCGTACCTATGTGAGAAAGGAAATACAATTTAATTAAGCGGAAACGTAACTTCACGCCTGTAGTCCCCGAAGAGGTAGGCAGAGGAATGCAGAACACTTCCACGTTTCACCGGTTACG
>DWFO01004107.1:0-11635 GCA_018246595.1 Mimoniades nurscia nurscia
AGGTGCGCGCTAGGATTTGAAGCCGGTCTCCCGGAGTGAGAGGTCGAATTTCAAACCACTAGGCTATCACTGCCGTTTTCAGCTGCGTATAAATTGATCGAATTATATTATGTACATATTATTAAACTGCGTATAAATTGATTGAATTTTATTATTATCATTACAGTTTAAAGGGTATATCTATGAGCAACACACTCATACGGTACGCGGCCAGCCTTTTCAGCTGTCAACCGCGCGACTCACTAAGACAGATAAAACTGAACGTTGAAAGAAATAAAACCTAATTTTCACCCACATTTTCTTGTCAACTGATAAGAAACGAGCTTCCAATCCAAGGTGCGAAGCGTTGACCCCGATAGTTTGAATGTGCCAACAAATAATTCAATTCCACAAGCGAAAAGCAAGCAAAAACCAACCTTATTGCTTTGCAATAAAAAATACTCTCCTAACATTAATGCGAAGGAAATCGTTGTCGCACTCACACGTGCAACATTCTCATTTGTATTTACGTTCATTTATCATTACACAAAAAAATAAACCTTATAGGAATGGAAATAAAGTTGAATATTAAACAATTTACGGTTACGTTCGGGATGAAACAGCTAGGTTATTATTGCGGTCGTATATTCCTTTTTACAACGGGATAAGATTGCTTTTGGGAGAGTGTGGAACCGTAAATGCTGTTTAACGGGTGGCTGGCTATCAGTAAACGTGTTCGTTATCAGTAAGGCTCGCGGCAGATGCAGTGGGTACACGAGAAATCGATTTTTCGGTTTGTAATGCGGAACCGAATGCTAAATGTTTTACACCCATGAGTAGCGTTAAGTAGGTACTTAAGGTAACATCACGCCTGTATCTCTCGAAAAGGTAGGCAGTGGACTGCAGTACTCCCACGTTGAACCAGTAATACACCTCATAGAACATTTGGTGAGCCATTTTTTTATTTAACTCATATTATGTAAAATATAAATGAAACCAGAAGTCGTAATTAAATCAATCGGATAATATTCTAATTAGAAACCTAGGTTAAACGTCTTATAAAAGCCTTAACTCAAATTTCGAATGTTCGAGAAAGTATCCATGAATCTACAATATATTCATTTAAGACACCTTTTATAAGGTCATAAACACGTTATACTTTGAAATTATTACATATATACCAGTAATAATAAAGTCTTGATGAAACAATAAAATTGAAACACTAAACCACAGGCGTTGAAGGATTCTGTTCGTGGGCTAAACGCCATGAACTATAGACAAACGACTAAGTATTACTTAAAAAATTTAAACACTAAGTCATAGCTGTTAACGGAAACCTGTTGATAGACTAAAGATTACAGACAATATAAAATTATTAAAAAGTACGCACTAAACCTTACATTGACGGAATCTTTTTATATAGTAATAAAGATCACAAAAGTATAAAAAATGAATGTGATTATAAAAGTCTAGGAATACTGAATAGTGTTGACGGAACCTGTCCATTGCCTAAAGTCCACAGACTATAGAAAAATGCAGATTGTTATACAAAATTTTATTATGAATCTCAGAAAACTGGTTCCTAACATTCTCAAGGTGTAATATCTCATCTCGTTTCACAGTTCCCGGTAATGATGTAAAGAGCACCGCTACGCTTTAATGTTTCACGGTAACTGAGTCATTGGTTGTGAGAACTCAGACGCAGCTGACCTGAGCAGTCACTGGTCCAGGTAGGGGAACAAATTAGGTACATGTGAATTGTAAATGAAATAAACACAATTTAATTTAGACTGCCTCGTTGGTCGAGTTTGTTGCAAGTGCGATTGCCGAACGGGAGGTCCTGGGTTCGATTCCCGGGTCGAACACTACAAAAATTTTCTAATTTAGATTTTTTAGTAGTGGTTCGGAGTCTGGAGATATGCCCGATGCAGGTCCAATAGGCTCACCAGCTATTCCATAGTGAGACTTAATAGTAACTGGTGAAACGTGGGAGTGTTCTACATTCGTCTGCCTACCTCTTCGGGGATTGCAGGCGTGAAGTTACTTCTTGTTTCTTAATTTAAAAATAAACTTACCGAATTAGGATTTGACCACCTGATGGTAACCGGAAGTTCTTGTCTCCTAGCCGTGACAGAATAAAAGGTTGTTCCCATAATATGCTGCAAATCCCTATATGAAGAAGGTTAAGACCATAAACAGCCAGAAACATGTCTCTCTTTAAAACGAATTTATGGTATTTTAAATTCATGATGTCATTAATTAACTTAATAAATTAGTATCTTCGTTCATATCAAGTAGTTTTCGAATGATTATTTAATATACTCGAATATATTTAGCCATTTTACTATTTTTTACATGGGTTGACATAGTTTTAGTCAATGAGCGGACAGCGGACTTAATGCCTATCAATTCTTTGTACCGGTCTAAATGAGTGGTAGAATTAAATCAGATCAATAAACCCTAACCAAAAACATACGCTTAAATAGCACTCACAAATATATTTTTTTTCAAGATCATAGAGGTGTTTTCCTAAATTTTGGTAACAAATAAATTAAAGAAATGATCAAATGTTAGCTTAATTATGTGCTTATACAAAAAAGTGACGTTGCAACGTATCAATGTAGTGTAATACCACGCCAGTAATCCCCAAAGGGAATTGCAGAGGAATGTAGTACGCTCCCACCTTCCACCATTACTGTGGAATATGTGGTTATTATACTCTGATGAGGCTATTGCCGTATAACGGACACAAACTCAGTTTCCAAACTGTTACTAGAAAATCTTTACGTCCCTCTTATATAATATGACGTCCCTCATCCCATGGGAAGAATCGAACAAAATCATCACATGTCCAAACAAAGCGTTTCGGCTAACGCATACAGCTATTGCGATCATTACATCTTATGTCCTTTCCGTTCCCTGTCCATCCATTGCAACCACAGACACAATATTGAATAGAATTGTCGGATTATACTATATTATGTAGTATTTAAAAATTAATTTAACATTTCGTAACATTTCCGTACACGTGGCGCGTAAATTTAGTGTGTGTAATATTGTATCCGCACAGATAATAAATAGTTTTGGTAATGTCTGCATAATATGTATATATATCCGTTTTATGACTTATTACGTGGTTTGCTTAGTTACGTATAAAAGATGGTAATTAAAATTTTTTGTTAAAGTAAAGATATCGAATTTTATTTTACCGAATGTATTTCTGTGTTACATACATTCTATGCTACTACCCTGATTCAAACTTAATCGTCTTACACCCTTAGGTCAATTGTCCTTTGCGCATAAAAAGTGAAAAGACAAAAAACAATAGGCCGATTGTGGGATGGTGTCGCGGAACTATAGATCCGACAGTTTCCGGAGAAAACCGGTTCGAGCCGGTTACCAACCGCCGTGACATAATGCTTTGTTTATGGTAATTTGGCTCGTTTTTATTCGACTGTTTGTTTAACGTATACATTCGTGGGACATGGGGATGCTGTACTGTCTTCCGAATGGTATTAGCGGTTCTTTATGTTGAAATGTTGCGGGAATTACTTTTTATAATTTTCGTTTGCAACAATTTTAATGTACAAATTACGCGTGTTTTTATTTGAGTGTTATAGTTTGCTTAAATTTTTTTATTTCTGGAACGCAATATATTTATTTTGTAATAAAATTTCGGCACTGCATACATTTCTTGTTTGCATTAAATTTTATAATTATAATAAAATGATCTAGATGTTCGCCAATATGCACATAATCTTTAGCAAATATTAAGCTGAGTTTATAAGAAACGAAACTGTAGTAAATGTGATAAAATTCTTATTATAATTTTTAATTATCATTAAAAATATTGCATGGTTACCTACTTGCAGAGAATAGTAGATGAGATGTGTTCCATGATATGAGAACTACAGTCTCGAAGAAAGATTCCTTCCGATGGATATAATAAATTTGACATTTGAAGACTTGTTAATTTTGATACTGTATTTTAGTTTTTTTCTAGTATTGCTAATTAATTGTTTGTTTTGTAACTGGCAGTTAGACGTCCACTAACTACACTTTACACAGAATTACACTCGCTTTGCCATGGGAACTAGTGATTTCCCCGCTTTGAAAAGAATGCTAAACCCCGATTTGTGTGATAAATTATCAAGATAACGATTTTCATTAGGATCAGCTTAAGAATTTTTGTGTAATGCGCGAACAAACATACAAACATTTCATAATCCATTCTTTATGGTCTGTATCATATACATGTTTCACATAAAATGTTTCATTTAGAGATTTTATCCATATTGCTATTTTACTATTAGTCTAGATAATATCACAAGCATCAGAGAAAAACATAACGATTTCGCCATAAGCTTTGTTTGTTATGAAAACATGCGATAACATATAAACATTTTTCGTTAAAAACTCCTTTATTTCTATGTTATACACACAAGTATGTCATATGCTGTATATATTTTGTATAGATGTATTCATACAAAACACGTTTGCAGTCAGAACAGTGTGTATCGCAAAAATCCAGTAACGCAAATGCAAAGATTTTTGCCAAACTTCCTTACAACCCCTTGGCGTCTATTGTAACCAGTTGCAATCAATCATGAGCCATCTTGCCACTGTTTCTTTATGTTACCCTAGAGGTGTTTATGCAAATATAGGCAATTAAATCCGCAGGTATAACGGTCTTGGCGAATCTTTTGTGATCTGGTCGGCAGCTGGACCGTAGACAATTTATTGCGATCCCTTTGATTTGGACAAAACTTAGATAAAAAAAATATGATATCTCACAGGGGACACATCACTTGGTTTTAAAAATCAACAAAACGGCACAAACTACAATTTGTAACGCACATAAGGAAACCAGGCCGAAACAATATTCGATTAATGCCCTTCGCATTGTGCTCATTGCGTCGCTAGCCTGTCTAAATTCACATTCGAAACTAATTGTACTGTAATATGATTAAACACAATGCAAGTCAGAATATTAGCTAAACAGTTGAGTGATCATGAAACATCGCTAAAAAATGGACCGATGTTGCGAAATTACGAGAATATGGGACAGAAAAGATTTAAAATTGTAACACGCCAAAAAATAAGAACGAAAACTGTGCGGAAAAGGAAATACAGTATTCGTTCATGTGAAAATTTTCAGATCAATTATGTAGGTACGCTGTAACTTAACAATGTCGTACAAAACTTTAATAATTTAGACCGTCGTGTAATAAGATATACATTTTGTGTTACAAATTGAAAAGTATGAAAGAATATAATTTTACCAATAATTTTTTAATTTAAAAAATATAATTTTATTACACTCCTAGTTTATTAATATTTTTAAACGGTCAAAAACATAGGTAAAAACACGTAAATTCCATTTCATTTTCTCAAAAATTTAAATATATTTTTAAAATTTACTGGCTTTGTTATGTATGACAAAGTAAAAGTAAATAATTCCTTTTCTTACATACGCTTACGCTGCCATGTTGGCCATGTTTGAATCGACGTATTACAGAGAAAAATATACACAGCATAATTAATAAGAATTGTATTACCCTATCGAGTGACCATTCATTCAAATCTTGACCCTTGAAACGCGACCCGGGGTCATCTGGACCATACTGGACAAAGGTGGGCAGCACAAAAAATGGGATAGGTGTTTTCATAACAAAGAACGAAATGACCCTTCAAATTAACGTGTTCTGTAGTTTGACCCTCGGGGAGAACGATGTGGGGATTAGAGGTGTAACGGATAAATCACGAACAAGGGCTTAGGGTCTTTATATCTATTCACAATAAGCCATTAAGTTTATAGAAATATTATGTGTAGGGAGAATGTAGTGTTGTGGGCCAATAGATAAGTGCATACAGAATCATTATACGTGAATTGTACAAAAAGTTAACTACAACAAGTTTCTTTTCATGTAGTCATAGTAACTGTGTAAAATAAATATATTTGTGCCAAAAAAAATTGTGTGCAGGTACATTAAATATTTTGTAATATATTTATATGTTATGCTAGAAGTTACGACATAATGAACGTCCATTAGCTACTAGCCTTATAATATTGCTATATCTTTTAGACCTTTAATTTCCTCTTTAATAAACCTAGTTATGTACAACGTTAAACTAAGATATATGTATAAGTAGCATTGTTATTATTAGAAAATAAACGAATTCTATTTACATTTTCCAGTAAATTATTTTCTTGTTATTATTTTTTGGGCTCACATTTTTTTACAAACTGGTTCACACTGCTGACAGTTCACATTGCTGACAGTTCACACTGCTGACACTTTACTTAGTCTGTGTAATGGCGATGTTCAAATTTCCGGTAATATCGCAGTGATAATTTTTTTATTTCATGTCGTTCCGTTTCACACTTTTGACAATTTATGTAAATTTTTACTAAATCGATATAATTTTTTGATAATATAGTGTTTTTGTTTAACGTCGTATTCACGTCACGTCGTCGTCATACTGTTGATATTATTTCTATATCACATTTTGCATAATCTATGTATTACTGTGTTATTCATTTTCGCGGTATTTTCAGTGTCGTTAATTTAAAACTCAATAAATTTGAAGTTTGCAATTTTTGAAGCATTATTATCAAACTCGGCACAAAGATAGTAGGTAATGTTTGCAACAACTCGGTTATTGTATAATAAAAATGACTGACGGAATGTTTGAAAATGACGAAGTTTCAAGGCAAGTGAAAATGTAACGATATTTTTTTTCTAAAACCATAAGTTTGACCGCCAATCATATTTATTATGATGAGTGAAGCAATTAAAATAAATCATCCGAGCAAGCTTTACTAAAACTCTAAGGACCCTTCTTGGATCACAATGTTGAGAAAGTTTTAATGTACCTATAGGTACCTATTCAAAGTTGCGATTTTTTATGTACATGTAGATACCTATATCCAGTCTGTTCAGTTCCGTATCATATACATATATTCAGTTATTCACCGTTGCTTTTAAACATTCGCAGTTCCCGAGGAGTGGTTAGTGCCAATGATCTGCCACATCACCAGGTGTAAGAGTATCTCGCGGCTTAAATAACTAGTAATCTTCTACAATCTTCTACCACCAAACAAAAAGCTATTACGGTAATATCACATAAAATAGTATATGGATAATATTAATAATACGATGTACCTATGTAATAGCTTTAATTTTAGTGATAACACTATTCGTCAAGACTAAATTAACATGTGTTCCAACATAGAAATCGCATCCAAACTAATATTGCATAAATAAATAATGATCCAGCTTTGGCCGGAAGTATTTTGCAGATCGTCATCCCAATTGGCCAGAGGGTGGCTAAACTACATTTGGTTGACTACAATAAGGAGGTATTACCAAATACATTAATTTAATTACTGACATTCATTAGTTTATTTTACAACTCGCAAGTTGAAAAAATTAGAAGAGCAAACCTAATTAAACAATTTTCGTATAATACTTTTTCAGCGTTTTTCCCGTAATAGAATTAAAACCCAATTAAAACGACTACACGGCCCGCTAGGTGACGTGAAAATGTACGTTTAACATTATTTCCCGTAGGACGTGCCATTGCTCATGTTAACGGCTTTAATCTACTTAAATTAGCGAAATGGAATAGAAAACATTTGCTCACAGCACGTACCTATGGGGCGTATTTGACGTGGGTTGTTGGGAGTCGTATAGACACGACACGACCCCAAGCGTATTGGTTTTTGAATGCGAAAGAATAAGTAGCAGTTAAGTATATAAAAGTGTTCTTGAGATAAACGTATTCTCGGTATAAAAGAGTTCTTGGTATAAAAGTGTTCTTGGTATAAAGTGTTCTTGGTATAAAAGTGTTCTTGGTATAAAGTGTTCTTGGTATAAAAGTGTTCTTGGTATAAAAGTGTTCTTGGTATAAAAGTGTTCTCGGTATGAAAGTGTTCTTGGTATAAAAGTGTTCTAGATTAAATAAGACGGAAGCCGATGAGAAAACTTGTTAACATTAAAGCACTTTAATTTATGGACAATGACATCCCACTAGAAATAGGACGGAAGTTCTATTTTCGCAGAGAGCTTGTTTAAGCGTACCTTCTAGATCCTTTGGTAATGGAACATTGTAACAAAAGCTGCCGGTTCCTGACAAAAAACAAAAACATGCCGATGTTAATGGAGAATAGATTTCACGGGCAAAATTATTAAGGTTTTTATTATGTTCAAATATATTTTTTTCCGACTTTATTGTTTGCTAGTTCTATTATAGGTATATTCACTTAATAGCGCATGATTTTGGCTTAAGTAAATGATTAAGAAGGGGTTAAAAGGAACATTTTCGAGTAAAATCGCGTGTAACTTATTTTCTGAAATCTTTTCATTTACACAATCACGAAATCTTAGAATGAACAGTTTTGTACGAAACGCCGTTTATTAAAATTATTCACAAATATTGAAATCCACAAATCAACATGAAGTATTTGTCACACCCACTGTATTATCTCATCAGTAATGAGGGCGTTATCAAACTACCATGTATTGCATCATTCGCTTACACCCTCAGCCCAAGCCAAAACAATTATCTATCGTACTTACTGAATCTCCATTCAAATATGTACCATAAATGATATAAAAAATCATGGCAACGGACATTCCGAGAACAAGAATAAAATTAGGCATTTCCCATTCGTACATTAAACTTAAAGTTCATCGTTAAGTAAGAGTACTAAGTACTTACGCGCGAGCACACTGACGAAAATGTAGTCACGAACATTGTAGCTTTATGTGGGTACATATATATTATGTATATACAAAATGTGTGTACGCTGTAGCGCGGGTTTATCTTGCCAACGCTCCCCCGAGAGCCGCCTGAAACGTGAAATATTAAACACTTCACCTCCCGCGCCTCCTCTCCCATGTACAGTGCGCTTGTAGTGAATTGGCATGATTCTCTCTTTATTACCTTTACGCCTATATTCCCCGATGGCGTGGACACATGTAGTACTCTCTCATGTTTTACCAATAATGTTATCATTGAATAAGCAGTGAACCTTTGCCATACATCGAGGACAAGTCTGAACTATAAATTACTACTGCGAATAGCATGTTAATATTTAACCCGACTCAGTGGTCAAACCCACAACTAAATGCTCTTTTATTCAGTTCTTTTTCATTCTAGTTATCAAAGGGCGTACTATACAATAACATTTTCTAACAGTCAACCCAAGTGATTACGAAGACGAAACAACACGCCTGTAATCCCCGAAGAAATAGGCAGAGGAGTGTTATACACTACCAGGTGTCACCAGTTACGTTTACGTCCGTACGTACTTACGTATGCTTACGGTACGAAAATTTGGGGTAAACAGCTAATTTTCTTTATATTAACTTTGACAGTTCTAGAAAGACTTCCTCGTTTTTTTTAAAATACCAATCCATACACTCTTTACTCTACTGACGACGCCAGCCAGTCTCGCACGCACACCGACAGCGGCGCGCACACACGCGCACACAGATAACTGCCGTGTGGTGTGACTCACCTGACGAAGGGTGTGTGTACAGCGACCAGGCGCTCTGAGGGTGGAATGCGGATTTTTGAAATATCTCAAAACTTATTTATAGGTAAATTGTATTTCTTGCACTCCATCTTAACATAATGTTGACTGTCCAATATTGATCGAAACTCTATCGCAATATATTATAGGTACTTCAGAATTTGAACGTTATTGGAATTTTTGTGTTTAAGAATATGTAAGTACAGCTCTGTAAATCTCTGCTCTTATTTGCTATTTCGCCATAGCCTATTATTTCATTTATTTGGCATTACCATTACAAACATTATCAGGGAATGTTTTATTTAATTCAATTTAAATGCATTTTCGGGCACTCCACTCTTAAAAAGGGGGCAAAAATTTTCTTTACACAATATGTAAGTAATATAATAATATATGGTTTTTAATGCGCCTTTGTGCGTAGCCCCGACACTGGGCAAGCGGGCAAAACGGAGTACGCCCCGCGAATCTCTCGCATAACCGATCTATCCTCATAAACAGAACACAAATTTAAACGTTTTGTGGTCATCTGTCAAAATACAAAAGTGCTAGGTTAACATAACGCCGTTTCGACTAGGAAATTTTGAAATAAATGGAATGAGAATATTTTGAAATTGGAACATCCTTACAATGTGAAACACAATGGTTAACACATAATATCGATCGCTCGCTCCCCGCAGAGCGAGAGGGAGACGGAGTGCGGTCTGCGCTTCCGAGAAACGGAAAATGGACATCTACCCGCACTGAAATAACCAGTCTTGTGCACTGCATAATCCCTTTCCACGAAATATGGAAAATATTATACAATATTTGTAGCCTTCGAGTACAATTTTCGCAATCGTACATAATTTCTTTTAATGGAATTTACATGAACTTTACTTGCATGTAGTGAAACTTACGATATTACTTTTCAGCAATAATACACCAACATTTACATACTCGCCAGTATGTGTTGACACTTATCTGTTGCATTATTATATACATTATTGTGTTGCCAATTATCTATAAGGGTAGGCAGACACTAAAGAATTCCTTAAGCAACTCTCTAATACACTTTCAGTTCTACTTTTAACAAAATTATTATACATGGTTACCTTATATATTCAATAATATTCTTGACATTATTATAATAATGATATTATTGACTGCGCGTTTGTCTAATGGTATCAAGCGCGGCTGCCGACCGAGAGGTCGTGGGTTCGTTTCAAGGGTCGACTACTATTGCATATTCCTAAATTAATTTTTTTAATAGTAGCTCAGCTGTATTCGTGTCTGGAGTATGGCAATAGGCTCACTATTGCATGATGGGACGTAAACGTAACTGGTGAAACGGCCCAATGTACCTGCTACGTTATTGTTATATGGCAACATTTAATTGTACAAGAAAATTACTTCCAACCTTTCTGCATGGAAATTGCACAATTGTTATTATTTTACACCAGATGTAATTCGAACAAACAGTAATAATACAACTGAGTTTATAGTCAATTTAGCAATATCAAACAATCATAATATGAAATTACTATCATAATATTGTTTCGAAATAATATTTATTTCAATAGGCTCATTCCATACTATGTACCTACGTGCTATGTGTTATAATTGGTTGAAACAGGAGTGGGTGCTACACTCCTCTATGTACGCTTCGGGAAAATACACGCGTGGTGATATGTTTATTTATTTCAGAGCTACATAAACGTGAAGTCAGTTAAATAAAATATTAGGGAATTTACACACGTTCTGTACATTCCATAAAATCAAATATTTATACCACCGTTTCGTTGCAAATGATTTCTATTAATCTTGATAAGTACAATGTCGTGTAGCTTATTAAAATTTACATACATAAGTAAAACGTAGTTTCATGTACATGTATTGGTTGTCAAAATATTACAAATAATTTTGCTACTAGCATTAACGTAAGAATGTAACATTAGGCCTGTAATGCCGGAAGAGGCAATCAGAGGAGTGTAGTGCCTTTTTTTTTTTGTTTACGTCAGGAAAATCCATATACGCATCCCATCGAACCCGGGGGACCTCGATGGGTATGTGGCACTCCTGTTTGGGGCCCAGACTACCCACTGAAAACCTGACGGTGTGCCACTCTGGCATTACGGA
>DWFO01004108.1:0-11635 GCA_018246595.1 Mimoniades nurscia nurscia
TGCGTGCGCAGAGACACGCTAGCAACAACAACGTAGCGCTGTGCGCGGGCGGCGCGGGCGGCGCGGGCGCGGGCGCGGGGGGCGCGGCGCGGCGGCGCGCGCGGCCCCGCGACTGCAACGCCAACGTGGCGCGGCCGGCGCGCACGGGCCTGCGCCACGACAACACACTCGACATTATCCTAAAACCTCTCATAGAAAGCACGCAGTAAGTACGGCCGGCCGGGCCGCCGCCTCGCGAGGAGGCGCGTTCGTGTTCTGTCTTGTGTTGTGTTGTGTTGTGAGCCTGGATGCATGCGGTGGAAGGTGGTTGTGCACGCTTAGTTGGTCGATTAGATGTGGGCACTAACACGGACTCACTAACCCGCGGTTTATGTTTATTGTTTCGAAGGTACATAACTGTTTTACTATTTTTGTGAATAATTTTTCCTGTTGTATGTGTGTGTAATGTAGCACTCGTGCGTCGCTACCGTCCGCGTCACGCTGACAGGTCGCCCCGCCCGCTGTGCACTGTATACCGTGTTTCCAATGACGCAGGCTGCAGAGCTCGTGAGCGAGCCCGCCGCGCCCGCCGAGATGAGCACGGAGCTGTGAACAGAGCCGCTGGATCACAAACGTGAAAGTTCCCGATTTTATTTATTGCTACCAAGAACTCATACTTTACAATGCTACCCCCTCCCACCTTCCCCTGCCCCGGAGCTGTAATTACTGCAAATTCGTCTACTTACGATCACAATTCATTTAAAAATTGCATAATATTATTGCATATATGCATTGAAATAAAATTGTTTCTATTAACAATCAAATACTATTGTTAAAAAGTTGTGTCGAGATTTCTCCGGACAGAACGATGACGTGTCCAGTTTTTAGTGTCGTAGTAGTATCAATATCAATAAATATTAGGGAAGGGGCTTGTCATTTCGTTGTCCTCGTATTTAATAGATTCGTATTTATGTGACAAATATATTTTATCAAAATATTTAGAAATAATCACACATTTCAATAGTTACGGTCAGTCTCGTTGTAAATATGGTGAATGTTATAAATAAATACCCCGTATGTATGTAAATAAGTGTGTAAATAGTGGACGAATACAAGCTCATTGAATTACTGCAGTTGTGAGTCAGACTCGGGCATCTAATACTCATAGAAATTGACATCTGGTGCCAAAGAGAATACATACTAAAAATGACAAAAATGTCAGAGCTAAGGAATGTATTTTTCCAGTTCTCCCACACTTCATGGAATACATGGAATTTTTTCATAGAAACTAATTTAAAATGAAGCCAGTTTACGCTTAGTGTTTCATAAACGAGCTAAGAAATTTTTATTTGAACGAACGAAAACTATTTTAAAATTTACAATGTTAATATGCCGAGTACTAGAATATTGTATTACGAAACATTTCTACGAAAGCAACGTGTTTTTCATCCTTTTGTAAACGGTCTGGAGTGTTTTAATTTTGAAAGAATTTCTAAACAATTTATTAAAAAAATGGAAGTAACGTCACAATTACTTTGTGCAAATATTATTTTAATCTTATTTATTATTCACGGGTATTAAATATGTATTACCATTCTGTATCAATCAATGTATAATTAAGTTAGGGTAACTTCAGTACGGTGTACAGTTGTTATGTAGTTCAGGCTAAACTACGAGGCTGGATGGCGGACGGAAATTATTGTAAACATTACCATTTGTATTTGTAAATTATGGAAACGGAACCTTTTTTATATTATTATATTTGATACATATACATGAATACCGCCACAATCCCAAAATTCCAAAAATTGAAACGCAATATCGTGGTAATTCTAAGTTGTATCCATTTGTAAGCCTATTTAAAAATTCAGTCAATTTATACTATGGCAAGACTGAGGACATGACAAATTGTGTATCTTTTTTTACAAACGTGTGCAGTTTGTGTATTTTTTCAAAACTGTTCTCATTGTTCGTATTAAATGATAATCATTTTCAACTTTTTGTTATTTCACGACAGTACCCTGCGCCTTTAAAATATTCCGTAGTTGCACTGCAATGAGTTGTAGTAACAAGTTCAACCTTACTCTGCAGTAAATGATAGTAAGAATACGTCTCGCGAATGACGCTGCTCAACGTATCAGTAATCCAAACGGTAGCATCACAAGATAATCGATTGCTAATATTAAAGTTAGACACCGATTTAATGACTTTACATGTGTGAGGTTCACATGTCTCATTTGTACGATGTAGGAGTACATGTAGGTCGTTAGTACCATATGGTACTAAATATCCGGCAAATCAACCTTAGTTTATTACGAAACATACAAGTACAATATGCAACGTTTCATTTTCTCGTTACGTTACGTCTGGTTAATGAACGAAGTACACAAAAAAAAACGCAAGATCTTCATATTACGTAGTGCAGTTTCTCCCGCGACGGCCGGAGCTCGTAGCCGGCCTGGGCTGACCGCGCCATACCGCGATGTGGGAACGTCGGGTTCTGTCGCCTCTTACGACACCCTGAAATCCCGGCAAGGAGTCGGGGATGTATCGTTTTTCAGCCCCGACAAGTATACCACTACAAATCTATTATAATACTTTACCGATACTAGGATATATTTTATCTACGGTACTGTCCCTGGTACTACATACTTTACTCACTCTAAAATATACTTTACCAACTGCTTATGTAAAATTCCTGACTACTTCGTTACGAATTAGAAATTAAAATTTAGCCATATTCAATAGAATCGCTTATATACCTGCAAGGTATGTATGTACAATGGTAGCTATCCCAATGTTAATGGGGATATTCCGCCTAAGATACCGGCCACTCCGGCCGCCATTACAACTAATGAGGACGGCTCCGATCGCAATACGACCTTTGACTTTTCATTTTTAAGCAATCATTTTTTACGGCAACAACAGATTTCAAATGCAGTTTTAATGAGGTTGAAGACCAATGTGAGCTAATAAAAATACATATATCCTGCCAAGATTAGTAAAACTATACGTACGTTTCATTCTTAAAACATGGCATGTACTGCGTACTTATACCGGCCGATATGTTAGTATAAATCAATTGTTGTTCATTACCGGTGAAATTTTCAATATTAACAAAAGTTTTGCTATGCGAATACTACTTTAGAGATTCTTATAATGTTAGGTACACGCAGAACGAAATTGATTACTCACAAACGAAGTCTCGCGTAAAAAATATCCGTTAATAAACCTTTAAAAAAGTCGGCAATCCGTACTGGCTCAATTAAGCAATCTTTACTCAATAAACCGTTTTTTGCCGATCCGTCTGGATGGAGGGAAAAAGACAAAATAAAGTACGGGGTAGTCTGCAAAAGCTCCGATGTCCACTATTCGACGAAGGGTGAAAACTCATTACCAGTGTTAATGAAAGGGTTCCCGGGGCGTGTATGATTACTGGTTAATTGAAAGGCGTAAAATCAGAGGGCGAGGAGACAAAGCTTCGCTACCTTGTAAATTGGAAAGTGAAATTGCATGTTGACACATTCACTTAAAGCGACAATGTTTGCAACGTTTCAGCCATCAGGAGCACGCGTAAACGGTAAACTTACATATTTATATTTTAATACGTACTAACAAATTACTTATGACGCCAGAATAGGACCAACACTTAAACTATTTAGTACACTCCTGCTTAACTACGTAGCAAACTTAAAATAAATTACAAAATAAAGTAACTACATAATACAAACAAGCAGGTGATTAAATCTTTTATTTATGTTAATTGTAATACATTATATTGTATGTATAGGTAAATACATATATCTTTAGTTAACAAACTAAACACGGCTATGTTACAAAAAATATGTTTACAATAAAGATAGGTAAATAATTCAATTGATTAAACACTTTGTTAAACAGTTATTCACATGCAGATCGTTAGTATAATACATGTAATACATATACTCCTTAGTCTACTTCTTTGTGCAAAGTCAGGCATGATCCTATGTTATATTAATTCATAATATAAAACTATACACAGACTATTTAAACATCTCGTTATATTCTTATTGTAGTGCGAAAAACAAAATGAAATATAACATTAATTAACTAATGTTAATTTAATCTCTTAAGAAATCTTATTATGGGTTTCCCTAAACTAGCGTAGTGAATCATAATGATTGGTTTGACAAAGCGTCTTGACAAATAGACCCTTCAGTCGTAATCACGGGGAGAGCTCGGCGCCGTATATTAGTTTAAACTGGGCTTATTGCGATTTTCATTGGAAGCGCTATCCAGGTATAAACCTGTGAAATGAACTACGATTTATGTGGATTATCCTCACACTAGAGTATAATAATTATAGGTAGTCATATAAACTCAGTTCGTAGCTAGGTACGTAATTAATAAAAAAAATTACAATTATTTGACCGTAGAAAAGTCTTAATCTCTCTTTAATGTTCGTATGTTAATTAATAAGCTACGTGTTTCACAAGCAAGATTTTTTTGATATTTATTCTGTGTCTGGGTGATTAAAAAAATCTATTTAAGGATATATTTATATGAATAAATAGAGACTGCCTCGTTGGTTGCAAGTGCGACTGCCGATCGGAAGGTCCTGGGCTCAATTCCCGGATCGGGCACTACTAAATTTTTGTAATTTAGATTTTCTAGTAGTGGCTAGGAGTCTGGATACGTGCCCGGTGTATGGCAATAGCCTCACCACCTATTCCATAGTGGGACTTAAACATAACAAGTGAAACGTGAGTGTGTTCTACATTCCTCTGTCTTCCTCTTTAGGGATTACAGGCCCAAGATAGTATTATACTAGTATTATCATCTTGCTGATATTGCTGGAATAGTACCAATAATCGTATGTAGGGATGGTACAAACAAATATATATATATATATATATATATATATATACGATTATTGGTACTATTGCAGCAATATCTAATAAAGGTCTATAAGGCAGATATATTTTCTCATAAATAAGCGAAATAATATTGAATCCTTTATGTGGAACAGTTCAGAAACTTTCCGACTTTCTTCGTAGTTTATAATTATGAAAACATAGGTACACTAAAACAATCTAAATACAAGTATGTCGATTACGCATTTATCTTCAAATGACCAAATGTCACAAATTAGTATCTAATGCTAAGTTTATTTTGTTGTGTGCGATTGTCATAGACGTTTTAATAATACGAGTATATTGACGCAGGCGCTCGCGTCTGTTAATTTTCGGATAGCATAAGCAAAGGACGCCGGGGGCGCTGGGTTCATTCGTAGTATTGAGCAATTAGCCTTTGATAGAGCTCGCCGCTAAATCATATTTGCCACAACGTTTTCTATGTTAAAAGCAATTTTGTCTGGCCATATTAAAACGAAAACGATTTTCGTATCTTTATGACATTTTGTACACGCGTTCTATCAAATTAATAACATAATCGATTAACTACGAGGATTTTACTTATATCGTCGTTCCATCTTAAAAGTGCTAAAACGATTATACCTCGGAATTTGAAGGTATATAAAATAACAAGAACTTTCATTGGTTTAGCCTTTAGCAAGTTACGGAAAAATATGAAGGGGAATTTTAACAAGTGTTTGAAGTGTAATTTTCTTCAAGTGAAAGAGCAAAAACATTTCTCTTGAAAGAAGAAATAAATAAAGGCTGCAAATGATACTATGCTGTTACGAGCAAAGCTAAGAGTTAAAAGAATTTAAAGTAATGTAAACACGAAAAGTTCGCTTTCGAGTTGAAGCGACTCAAGCCGGAAGCACATTCGAACTCAACTGCCTGGAAAAATTAATTCGAAGCTGCGGCAACGACGAGGGCGCCCTCTCCCGTCCGAGCCGCCTACCTTCCCTTTTCACGATCATTTTTGCAGCCTGTGAACGAAATTAACAGACTTAAATACCACACACGCACTCCATTGTGATTCAGGGTTATGCATTTCGCGATAACGTTCTAGTGTTTTGAATTTTTCTAGTTCCTAAACTTAAATGAGAACTTTGTTTAAAAATCTCTACTTAAATATTGGTTTCTTTAATCTTTTGCATTGGCTAGCACGCAATATTTGACATAAATATGAGATTATACCTTTTTTATGTTTAGTTATGATTCTCCAGGTCTAAAATGAAGCAAATATTTTAAAATATGCAAATGCAGGCTGAAACATGGGGCATGCCGTCGCAGGCAATTAGCACTCTGACAATGACATTCAAACGTGTGCAAATAGAGCGGGCGGGAATGCCAGGCTCCCGGGTAGGCACGACACAGCCTGTAGCGCCGAAAACTCGATATACCGACACATAATGACGACACCCACAAGCTTGCTTCATTAATGCAACTTGCCACATTTTTCATTGTATCGCCTATGTAATATAAATCCTCGAATAACCATTGTACACTCTCTACAGAGTACCGTAATGGCAATAAAATAAAGATACATATTGCAGTTTAAGTTGTTCGTATTCCTGTGTATTTTAATATATCTGATAATTTTAATAAGATACATGTTAAAAAACAGATTCATAATTGTCAGTTTAACAAATTGTCCAAAAATAATAGTATTTAATTTAATTACGAGTTGGTCCCTAAAATTAATTAGTATTTCGGCGTAAACTAAATGAAAGCTGTAGCAATAGGTCAAAAGTGCTTATTGTTTTATAAAAAAAACTGAAGGGCCATGGTACACGTAGAAATCGTAAAGATTGAAGACAGGATTTATGACAAAGGATGGAGGTTTCAAAGGGGCTAGATGTTTGTCGGTTACTGGGCGTGTCACCGACATCACCATGCCGCTTCCTGTACCGCCCGCCAGGTCGTAAGATCAAAAATGGTTCGTTGGCTTAAATATATTACATGTTTTTATTTAATGATTTTCACGTGCGAGTAGAACAAAATAAATTTCGAGGACGAAGCTAAGACTACGTATTGATTTAACTGACTATTGACAATATTAAATTATTATATCTCTGATACTAAAACGCCAGGTCCCTCACGAGGTACGCAGAGAGCAAGGGAATACCAAATATCTTTATCCCTACAGACTTGCCCTGCTTTTTCTAAATTCGTCACGCTCTTCACACGCGGCAGAAATTCATATTCAATGTTAAATCTGTCATACATTATCTTGTTAACACCTAAATATCAATAGTGCGCCGTACACACATGCCGACGCACACGCCGACACACATACTGCCACATACACCGATACACACGCCGACACACACGTCGGCACACACGCTGACACACACGCCGACACACACGCCGACACACACGCCGACACACACGCCGACACACACGCTGACACACACAATATAACAGCGTCTATCTCTCATTGTTATGCTGATGCGCAATCATATAACAATTTGAAGCACAGATTAATTTCCCCCGCGTCAGGGCCGCTTGGACAATTGTATTACGTTTTAGTGAATTTGCGCGAAATATTCAATTACCGGATTATAATTATACAATCAGCTGTTAATAAAAGTAACAGTAAGACATTTTACTACATATTGGTATTGTGAAAACAATTACAAAAAAAGTCTTTCTATATTTTTCTTTTTATGTTCGAAACTAAATAAAAATGGACAAAAGAAAAATAAATAGAGGATTTTATTACTGAATTTGAAATAAAGTCAATACAAATTTAATGTTATTTTATACAAAGATTGCCTTGTGTATTTGGGGCTCACCACATAGTGGGACGTAAACCTAACTGGTGAGACGTGCCAGTGTTCTAGATTCCTCTGCCTTCCTGTTCGGGGATTATGGGCGTGATGTTACTTTTTGTAAGATACTGTTTAAAACTTCAGTGACGTCCAAACGTACAGAATAATTAATTATTATAGGTACATATCACATTCTCTTATATCCTTTGCCAATAAGCTGAAACCAATTTGTACAGTAGATACCTACTTTTGATGAATATCAGGCACTTAAATTACGTGCCCAAAACACCTACCTCGTCGGGGATTGCAGGCGTGAAGTTACTCTTTTTTTTTCTTTTAAGAAGTTACTATATATAATTCAGAACAAATATCTGAGACACGAGAAACCTACAATATCTGGATGTAAATACATTATAAACACGACGTTCATGAAGATAATCAAGTCGTACTGCCAAACAAACGTGTGCTATTATTTTATCGTCGAAACTGACAACACTACCAATACTTAATCAATATGAAACTTTAGGTAAGTTAAACAAATTACATTTCTTATAAGTAACTGTTGTCAGCTTATAAATCCAACTCACCTTAAGCCACAGATTTCAAAAGCAAGGAATATATGAAAAATCAATACGAGCAGCTTCAAGGAGCGCTAAAATTTTAATCCAATTTGCGCGAGCTCTCGCTCCCCTTACATTTTAGCGTCAAAATTAATTTTAACAATAAATTAATCTTATTCTTCGACTTTATCAAGGTGCTTTGTTTTTAAACAGATTTAAAATTTGTAAATTGGAATTCAGCGAGTATGATTTTTCCTATTAATCAGTTGTCAGTGTAGTCAACGAATCAATTAAAAGAATTAATAAGACCTCTTTCTATTTGAATTCCATTAATATTTTTTGTGATAAAAATATTTTAATATATCTTTTATTTCTACCAATTGTTTTGTTTACTAGACTTTAATAAATGCATAACTATACACATTTGTGTACCTATTCGTAAAATCACGCCTGTAATCCCCGAAGAAGTAGGCAGAGGAATGTAGAACACTCCCACGTTTCAGCAGTTACGTTTACATTCCACTATGATCTAGGTGGTATTGCCATATACCGGGCACATATCTAGACTCCGAGCCACTACTATAAATTCTAAATTAGAAAATTTAGTAGTGCCCGACCCGGATCGGAATCGAACCCAGGACCTCCCGTTCGGCCGTCGCACTTGCAACCAACGAGGCAGACAAATATATTATATATGAATATATAATTTGTTATTGACATTCCAAAGTGAATTCTATCAAAAGTGAACTGGCGATAAGGTAACTTAACTGGGTAGTTTATATTTGCTACGAATTCCGCCTACGGCGTAGCGCGGACTGCTGCGCGAAACTAATACCCATAACATATAATAAATTCCCCTTTGGCTTTGACCCTTGCATTCTGAGAAGAGACGCGCGTCGAACAGTGGAACGACCAAAGGGTTGAAAAAAATACCATTTTAATAATATTTGTCGTAGTGAAACAAATAAAATTTACAGATTCATTTAGACATTTATCAATACACGCGTGCGCCAGCCGCACCCACCTGTGGAGTACTCAGCAAATCATTAACATAATCCACCCTCTTCATTACAGAAGTTGAACAAAAATTTAAATTGAAATATAAATTAGAAAGAACGGAATCATAATAAGATACAGAATTAAATTCCCGTACATAATATCCCAACACAAGACGTAACTAATTATTATGTCCGTATAATTCAAGGCCTTAATAATCACGAAGGACTTTATCGTATTACATTTTTTTAAGTTTTCTTAAAAAATCTCATCTCTCGGTGTTTCTCAAACGGACAAAACGAATCTTTGTTTTACTATTTTGCTCAGATTGAAGAAAAGAAATATTTTTTATGCAGTGGGACATTATTCTGTAAAGCCCAGTTATTGATAACTATCAAATGTAAAATGAAACTAAATTGCTATGAGAGGTCTACCTGCTCCGTTGTCAACTATCCCACACTTGAGTCGTACGTAGCTATCAGATGGCGACATGAAGCACAGCGTGGAGTGCGTGCGCTTTGTAACAAGCTCAGCTTATCAAAGGATGTGGGGTGATTAAGAGTTCAGTGAAAATGACGTCTGATTTAGCCCGCCTTTGTACAACACGCAGGCGCGAACGCTTAAACAAACCTCATTCGAGTTTCAAGCTACAACAGGAAATACGAATAGCGAAACGTACCATGAAAAGTGGAGCCGTGGTTGCCGTGGATACGTGCGCCTCAGATTAATTTACCTCTGTTCGTACCGTCTACTTAATTTTTTTTTATTTTCCGTTTTTTTTATAAATGTGATTATTTATTTTCAACATTGTTAACTAACTACATATCCACGTTTTTCTTGTATTATACGATTACGGGACATTAATAAAAATAAATGCATTAAATCACAATGAACCGGACTTTTGAAAATATCGATATTATTCTTTCTACACGAACAATACATACAAAGGCGTTCCTGAGCAAGGTATACTTTGGGGTTTGAGATTTCGTTTATTGCGTCGCCTATACCGTTGTCCACTTTCATTCAGACTTTTGCACTAAGCTATGTTTACAGGGACTTGAGCTATATTTATAAGCATCAGCTATTCGGGCTAGTAGGTACCAAACATCCATACCTTTCAGTTGTAAGATGCTCACTCCATGCGCTGGCGACACACGATAAAGAATCCGCTGTATTCGTTGTTCGGCTTATCTGTCTGATAAAACACACATTATTTTTATCCATTATGTTGATTACCATCATAACTTCAGCATTATACGAATTACAACTAGGATGAACTTATATTAATAACAGCTATGTAAACCGATATATTGTTGTAATACAAACAAAATAATTATTTATATAATGAACCATCATTTGAAATATACATACAAACAACGATAACGCAAGCAATATTAATAAACAAGTTGCGTAAATAATGATTTGATTCACGACAAAAAAGTTTCCGTCTCCTCAGGACAACAATTTCGATATCTATATTAAGGTCGTAGCACCTCGATTTTCCTTAACAATATTTCCGGACAACGAGCGCAACGTTGTTTGGGAAATAACAACCGGCAGGGGGCGCAGCGTGCGGCGCTCTGTAATATCTGTTGTGTTATTAATGTCCTTATATGGATCTCCAATTATCTCGTAACAGAGGGCTCTTCAGTTACAATAAGCGACAATAAAAGACATTATCTGTTTGCTGTCGTGTGTCGTCTTTAACATTTGCAAGGAAATTACGCTCGTGTAGGTATTCCTAACTTTGCGCATAAAATCGTCTATTAAAGAATTATAAGACACGCAATACTTAATCTAACTATTCATATGAAGATATAAATCATTTTTTTATCATTGAGTATTAACTATTTTCCATTTATTTACAATAATTACGGTTTCTACATAGCTGGTTTACGTTAATTTCTTATTTATCAATTTATAACATCTACTTAGAGTTCTGTGTTTATCCTGTAGTGTTAAAACTATATTGTAAGATTGTCAGACGTCTGTGACTGTGTCTGTATCTATATTTTTTCGTGTTGCTCTCAGTAGTTTCAGACAGTTTGTATTGAGCGATGTCAGCTATAGTATTGCTATTTGAATCCACAATCGCGCGCAGACTCCTTAAGTGAAATAACATGTCTGAATCTTGGTGCCCTAACAAAGTCAAAGCAATTTGTCTCACTCGCCTCGTTCGCGATTGAAATTCTTGCTGACTCATCAACCATGAGATTGGATCTAATACATGGATACAAACAACAGCTATACTTGATGATTACAGTTTTAATACAACATGTATTACGCGTATATAAAATGCTGTGGAGGAATTCTAATGCTGCGCTTGTTTTTATATCATTGAGTTCTTTGAGATATTTACGTCAATAACGTCCGTCATCCCCGAAGAGGTGAGCAGAGGAATATAGAACACTCCCACGTTTCACCAGTTACGTTTGTG
>DWFO01004109.1:0-11633 GCA_018246595.1 Mimoniades nurscia nurscia
ACAACCGCCCCGGGCATGTGGTCGGTTGTGACATATTCTTTTTTTTTTCTAACTTGCTCCCATGAGTTATGCATGTTGCATAGAAATAAAATCTAAGTATTTATACGTTGTAAAATGTACGCTTCATAATAAAAAATATAATTCGTATTGTTAACTTCAATACGAACTAAATTATTGACTGTCAAATGAAAATTGTCTCAACCGTACCCAGTCTACCCTACTATTTATTTCTAGTTTATTGATTACACGGGCAAGGCCATCAATAAGAAAGAACTTCAAGTAACAAAGGTAATATTACTAATATACATTATTTACCAAGGATCCGTCTATTTAAAAAATATCAGATAAATAGGAGAGCTTAATAATTGTTAACGTTAGGACTATGTTGGTACGTACAAAAAACAGGATATAGACATCTATGATTTGTCAAACTTATTTTCAATGGTAATAAGTTTAATCTCAAAATACAAGCTTCACAAAACGAACAACATCCATTACAAGAAATAAATGTATTTCGTAAACTTTCAATAATTGATAAATAATTAACTATAAACTATAAAATACGAAACTGTACAAAATACATACAAGAAGAGAAATAGATAAGATAGTAAAAATTATAAAGGAGTAGCTTAGGTTGGTGTACGTGTTATTTTTATAAACACCAATGAAATAAAACGTACACTAACTAGAACTGAAGATAGGAAAACAAAATGAGCAATGAAGAGATGCAATGCAAGTGGGCGAAATAATTACCAGCAAAGATTTAGGATAGGTCTCTTAAATATTAAAAAAAAGCATATTAAAATTAAAGATATCGTTGTATAAATCATTGATAAATTAAACAGTGGTGAAACTGGTCACTTCCTGGTTCCAGAATGGATGAATGTGATCTTACCTCGATCGAACGTAGGAAAATCTGAAAACATGACTGAAGTGAGTGCTACTAGGGAAACCCGGAAATTGGCAACTTTCACCAATCGTATGTGTGAGATGGAAATGGAGTACAAAGCAGTTAAACATTCCGGTATATATATATAATAAATAGGTAACAATGTTTTTATATTAAATACATGTCATTTTAGATCATATAATATAATTAAAGGACAACCTTTACAAATAATTTGTCATCGCAAGTGACATTACAAAGCATTTGTTTATTTTGATCTTATGATTGTTATAAGGCTTTTGATAACGTGATTTCAGTAGAGCAAGTTATTAAAGTTATTAACGTTATGAGGATAAGAACATTCACATGTACCAAATATGGTAATGTGGAAGTTATTAAGGCCAGTAAATCTCTTATTCGGTTAATGTAACGAGTTACATGTAACTTTTAAAACATAACTTACATAACAAACAATAACTTGAGGTAATTTTTAATGTACAGATTTCTTTTTGAGAGACTTTCCAGTTTTAAAAAAAAAATATTACAAAAAATGTAATAATTTGAGTAGTGGTAAGAGAAAACTAAACTTTGTAATTGTTTTTGTTTCTATAAGCAATCGAAACACATTTATAATGCCACGTGTAACTGATAAAGTAAGAAAAACTTTACATGAAGCTTTTTTATATTTACACTATATACCCAAAATAGATCTCCAAATACGACTACTTCATTCAAATACATTCCAAGTAAAGATCGCCTCGCCGTTTTTGATCTTGTTAGAGTCAATATAGAGATAGAATGTTAAATAGATGATTAACGATATAATCATTTGTCCAATAGTTAAGAATCATAAAAAGCAAGACGATCAGAAAGATCAACTGCATTGTACATACATACATTGCAACAGATAAAAATAACAAAGTTGGATAAAAATAACAATGTATCAATTTTCTCCCAATGAATGAAATGTTTTCATAGCTCTTTCAAGTTATTGTATACTTAGTTAAGTTTATAGACCATTTTCATCAGCTGATGATTTATTTTTATCTGATGCAAGGTTCAAAGCGGTCTATATAGACGACCAATTATTGCACTGCCAACACAAAATATACACTAAAGTTTGCTGAAGTGGTACTTTTGTAATATAAAAATGATTTAGTACATTTACAAATACACCCTACTGTTCAAAAGAATTGTAACGGTACACGTGATGAAGCATCGAATGACAGAAATATTGTAAAATAAAGATATTTTTACTTTAGCATACTTTACTTCTGTGTGTTGTCAGCACAGTAAAATAACGTCGATAACGTTATTAGCCGAGCGTTTTGAAAATACACGAGAGAACACTGTATTGGAAATGTAGCAATGAACGTTAGCATTTACACTTAAAGAAATTGTCCTCAACAATTAAACGTTTATGTATTTTAGTAGGTGGCAGATTGAACCGGGAAGAATTTAACAGATGATGCAATATGGATTAGGTATATCTATAATACAATTTGGCAGAGACAAGAATACAGATTTCTTTCAGGTATGAGTCAGAGCGCTGGCGTTGCGGCGGTGCATGTAGATGGGTCGCGGTGGACGTACCGGGCGTGGGGGGGGTGCTACCTCTGCTGGGGAGCGGGTGCGGCGGCGCGGGCGCGGCCAGGTTGGCGGCGGACGGCGGCCGCGGGTAGCGCCCGCGCGCAGTCGTGCCGGAGCGGACCGCTTCCAACTTCGCCGGCGACGGGATGAACCCTATGTCGCAGTTCTCCTGCACGAGCCGCCCGATCCACCAGTTGTTGTCGTACTTTTCCTGAAATTTAATTACCACACTTAGGATCAAACTTTCTACATTAATTTATATCCAAATAATGCGATTTTTCATAAATATCAAATAAAGCACATCATCATATAAAGATGTCAAAAAAAAAATTAATTGTCTTTAAATTTTACCTTGATGTGAAGGAAATCCCGAATGTCGAAGGAGATGGCGCTGCCGTGTACGGGGGAGTCATCGTCGAGAGTTCCATCGTACGCGACGTTGGTGCGCACTGCAAACGCCACCGGTTTCGACTGGAGTTTGATAATAAACAGTTTTTAAATTCAAAAGAGCAGTGATTGATCGATAACCTAGTGGTTTGAAATTCGACCTCTCACTCCGGGAGACCGGGTTTAAATCCTAGCGCGCACCTCTTAAAAATGTACGTTTTAAGTTTAAGGTGAAGGAAAACATCGTGAAGAAATCTACACATCTTAGAGTTAATAAAAAAATTGTTCTCGATGTCGTGTGAAGTCTGCCAACCTGCACTCGACCAGCGTGACAGGCTATGGCCTTGACCCTCTAGTTCTGAGAGGAGACCCATGTTTTAGCAGTGGAATGATAAAAGGGTCGTAAAAAAATCAAATATTTGACCATAGATAATTAATGAACAAATACAAAATTATTATGACAAGTTAATAAGGTGATGAAAGAAGAGGTAATAATTAAAATGACATGAGAAGAATGATCAGTGTAGTATACTACAGCCCTAACCTTAATTGCCGAACCTATTCCATAGTGGGACGAAGAAGTAACTGGTGGAACGTGGGAGTGTTCTACATTCCTCTGTCTAGTTCTTCGGGGATTACAGGCGTGATGTTACTTTTATAATTAAATAATAAAAATTACAAAATTTGTAAAAATAATAATAATAATAATAATAACAATCTTTATTCACGGTTTATGGTTTCATGGTTGAAAATAATGCTTCGCAAATATACGTACTTTCGAACAGAGACATCATTTGCTTTGCACGAAACATTGTTTCGGTTTAGTATGTCCTATTATTTTATTATAAATAATTTTATTTATATTGATGGGAGAAAGTCGATTAAAGAAATTCAATTTTAGAAATGCTTGACGGGCCGCAGAAACATGTTTAACAGACCACGTGTTGCTCATCCTTGATTTAAATGATAAACATGCTTAGTGTATAACTCCAGCTACACAATAAATTACGTAGTATATTTTTTTAACATATGTATGTGCTTATTTTTAAAGATGCATTAGCACACCTATGAACTTTCTTTGGCCGCTTCTTCTCCATAGTGAGGCATTTTTCGAAGCGGCGGTAGTTTCATTTTGACGTACACAAAAACCGTTCTGTTGAAATAATTTTGAATAAATGACATTTAAATTCGAATTTGACAAACATTTCTTTAAGGACTACGAGTTTTGGTGCCGTGTGTGAATTTAAAATTGACAAAACAAATATTTGCAAAATACATGTTGTTTCATAGTTACCTGGTTCTCATAACACAGGTTCTCTTCGAGCTTACTTTGCCATCAAGATGTCATTTAATGTAATTTAGTAGTATGTTAATGGAGTCATTAATAATAAATAGGTTATAGGAATATAATGAAGTGCGGTTCCATTGTTGCGACCCAAATATACACCATCACCATGAAATGTCTGACCCCGATCTCAGAATATTTTCAGGTCACGCTTGCGATGTAATAAAATTGAAGTAGATACGAAACTTTTATCATTCATCATGCGAGCTGTGAACGTTATTCATCAGAAATGGATCTCGTAATATATGTCAGTGATGAAAAGCGTGAGTTTTTAGTATTGCCGTGTATTCATCGGTCAGGGGTGACCATGATTTCAATTTTGTAGATTTATTAGAAAGATTATTATTCAATTTAGTAGATTTATTAGAAAGATTATTATTCAATTTAGTAGATTTATTAGAAAGATTATTAAAAAAGTGATGATTGGTAGTATAGAGCTACGCCTTGTTCTCTAGAAACCCGGTGTCGGATTAGGCGTGGTGATATAATAATAATTATCATATAAGAATTAGCAACATGTGATGTGAGAAGTCAATCCTGTATTCGTAATATCCATTGTCTGTGGTCTTGGAAAGGTTAAAAATCTCTTTTTATGTGGACTTCTGTCCGGATAAAAATATTACATATGAACAAAGAATATTACATATGAGCAATGACCATGTTAGTAATAGGTACCTTCATTTAAGATATCGATTTAAAAACCGGTATAAGGTGCTAGTAAGAATGGACGATCAGCTTCCGCCACTTCCCCCCACAACTACCCTCCACCACTACCACCGTCACTTTCCCCAATGCAATAGTGGCAGCGCTCACCCGTGCCTTATCCAACTGCGCGATAGCCTGCGCTTCCTTCTCGCGGCGCAGTGCCTCCTTGTCTTCGTCCAGAGACAGCTCCGAAGATGGCTGTGAGTAGTTCGAATCCGCCGACCCCTGCAACGTCATAGCGAATCAAATTTATTTGGACAAGAGCATTGGTATTTACCAGCGGAATAAAAACACATCTTTATAGACGCATGTAAAAGAAAATATTGTTCATAAATAATAATTATATTTTAGGACATCTCCACAAACGGCCATCTGATCCCAAATAAGCATCAACAGAGCTTGTGGTATGGTAACCAGACGGCTGAGAAATTACATATAGACATAAATATATATCTCAATAGATTTTTTATTTTTTTTTATTTTTTATAGAGTTTTCTTAATTATTTATAAAGTAGTATCAACGTACTCGTAAGTTACAATTTAAGGTACGTCTTAAGGTCATATATGCCTGTGTTAAGGCACTCCGCTATGTTATTGTGTTCTTAACTAATTATTTTTTCAAATAAAAACAATCGGATTTTATCAAGAATAACTAGTTATGGACTTGGGAATTTAAACTACGCGCATATAACGAAGATTTTTTCATCAACTTGGCTGTAAATCAATGTTGTAAGAGCGTCAAAGTAAGTGAATTATAGAAGAGTTCAAGTAAATAAATAATGAATAGGTAACGAATGGTTTTGATCCTTGGTTTCGATAACTTGCATAATTCATTTCTTAGGATAGACATTTGTAATTTACAAGATCAAAGGGTTATTTATAATAAATATGTACAAGTGAATTGACAAAATTTCAATATGTTGGTTAGGACCAACCATATACCCACATATGCAGCAGGGACAAGTATTTCTTATGTTTGGATGTTAACGATTGATACATATGTGTTTAATAAATTATATAACCAATGCATAGCCACACTAGTTAATATAGGCTCTTTTCATAAGTATCAAATCAAGTCCTAAGGCACTTGTTCTCAGACATTATTGTTATTATAACGTTTTGTCCGAAACTTGGTAAGTCAGGACATTCTACATCGAAGTAACGATACTAAGTACATTGTTTATCAATAATGTTATCGGCATATGATACATTACATTTGATACTGTGGATTTGAAGTGTAGTTAATCTCATTGAGAGAGTAATAACAAGTAAAGCCGCTTGTCCATTGCATTTTACTACACGAGTTTAGTGCGGAAGATTCCTTAGGTAACGTACATAGTGCGCTATCCATTCGATAACTTCAATACATACACAGACACAATATCCATATATACAACACACATTAAATACTTCTGTAAAAATTAGATAAATAAATAAATACTTACATAAGAACACCATGCAAATTGACAAAGGCAAAATATTACGTAAAAAGCGGATTAGAAGCATTTCAGGTCTGCCAGGACAGAGTTGTTTGACACTTGGTGTTCTGCTTACACAGTAAGGGACCTGGCGTGATGTTATAATATAATAAAAGCGGATTAGTACAGGTCGCCAGCGCGTCTGGCGGTGTTGGTCGACGTCCCAGTGGTGTCTGCCTATAAGCGACGAGGGGCAACTGTGTTCCATAAACATACTAACAGTATACATTGATAAAGCATACAATCGTGACTTAATAAGCCCTTGAATCTGGACATATCCACCGAAAATTTCCATCCCATAAGATATTATACGTCCCGTAAGCACTCAGTCATCCGTAAAAAGTCCCGACGTTATACAGGCGCGGAACATAGCATTTACGAGTAGCTGAACGAATGTGTTCACGGCAATGTTTGGAATCAATAGGTTAGACTGCGGTCGCGTAATGTCACCGTTGTTTATCCTTATCTTTTTGGACCTTTTCTTCCACTTGGGAGCGACTCGAGCATTTCGTTAAAGATTAATCAGTGATACAGGCAGTCAGTGTGGACAGGCCCCAGCACCTGCCATAGAGTAACGAACAAATAGATATCTTACCAGAGGCTTGTAGTTTGTCATTTGTCGCAGGCGTCGTGACGTGCCAACTGCGTCATGCAAGGCGACACACACACAAACAAACAATCAGACACACATGCTCGCATTGATGCAAAAATTACATCTGAAATCATAATACATAAATAATACATACATACATTCACATTCTACGACAAATATATGACGTAAAGTACGTAATATGCTGAATAGGAAAATAAATGAGTTATACATTGAATGACACTCAGGATTTCAAAAAATTCACTTATTTGGAAAGTTTTGTTAGTTGTATACTGGGCATCAATTGAAAACTGTGGGTATATCGCTAACTAGAAGATCAATTAATTTTTTACTTAATAATTTATTGACAATTTATGTATTGATTTAATGACCCTTGTCTCATGTAAAAAAATATTTCATATACGGAAATGAAAAAATAAAACTGGAATGTCGTAAAAGAATAACTTCTACTAATAAACTTATTTAATAAAAAAAATTATTAATGAGTTTACAATCTATACACTAAATGTCTACTAGTCTTTTAAATACTATATTACACTATACACATAAATAAAATAAATATTGCATTACCTCTACTAAAACTAATGATATATTAAATAAATGGAATAATCTACACAATGCGCCATACATGCTCACCTTAGCCACGGGGTCGGGAAATAAAAAAAAAACAAAAAATATTAAATGTCAAACTCAATTCAATCGATTCGAAATTTAAAATAAAAGCGTTAAATATCATTCGCTTATTTCTATTCGTTCGTTTATAAAAGGCAGATGGGATGCACAGTTACGTTCAGCCATTGACTGAAGTCCGATTGATTAAGAAGGCTGTACATGACTGGACGGAGGTTTCGGCGGCAGACTGGCGGCGGATCGAAGCCATGACGTCATTGCCCTCCCTCCATTAATTCACCCCCTGCATATTTTACGCCCACGTTTCGGGGCCGGCGCGATTCGAGGACATATCTTGTACCGTCGTTCCGAGCTGGGTTATATTTTGGTTCGGTTCTCATGCAGTTTCTATGTATAACGTTTTTGTTAGTAATCTAAATTTAGATAGGTTTCTGCTTCAGTGTAAATGTTACGTTTGTAAATAACAACATTACAGGATACGATATTTTTATATTGCTGTCCGGATTGCGACGATTGTATCTATTATTCATGAATTGGACATCATGGTCGACTGGGTACAAATGGAAAATAAAATGAGAGGTTATATTATATTTTTGATAAAGTTATCTGTAGATTTCATTCGATTATGGATTATTATTATAGTAAAAATCAAAAATTTGTCTATATATGTATATCTTAGTTAATAGTGCATTAACTTTCACGTCTAGTCTATACGGATATTAATATTGGTACTGAATTGTCTTTGGCTATTACTATTACTGTATACTGACTTATGTATACTGAATTAATAAACTTTATGGTCAGTATTATTTGTGTAATAAAACTTATGTATATACCTATAAATATACATACATATGTGTGGTCCAGTATCCTTAAGTGGTAATTGAAATGAATTAAAATTGAATTGGTCACTTTACGAATGTCTAACAACAAAGCTTCTCTTTGGCTGAGCTTCGCACGACCGAGCATATCCTGAACATCAATCATGGACAGTAATATAAAGAAGTCTCTGATGCGCTAGTTTCTCTAATGATGTTTTCCATCAACATGAAAACTAGCCACTGGGCATAGCATCAATTCTCACCATTTTGATCCGGCAAGTTAATTTATCTTGGTCTATCGACTCTGGCGATTGGACTCGTTTGAGGTCTTATTTGATATCGGACCATTAGGTCAAGGCCGAGCGGTATCTATTTCTGTTCTATTTTCGTGAGTTGAGGGCACTTCGGAAATAGCTAATTATATATATTAACGTGGAAGTGACATATTATAGATGTAAGATTTATGTAAATGTAGAATAGGCACATAATTTTTGTATGGATAGAGATATGTTGCGATCAATCCCGCCAGTCTACCCCGTACACGATGCGGTCCGACAGTATAATAATAATAATAATACTAAATGCGCCGTAGAGACACGTTTAACATGTTCCACATGAGCGGTTCCGTGTCGGTCGATACCACAAGGCCTAGTTGCAACTATAACTACTGTTTTATTAAATATTCAATGCCTTAACGGCCATTTATAATTTAGCGCTCCACGGTAACCGCACGTGAAGCGTTTTCCATGCGATACGGCGACGCGACGTGACAGGGACAGGGACGTGTTATTTTTCAAATCATTTCACGAAATATATCTATTAGTTTAAATGTCGTTAATAGTTTATCGTACTGTCATCGAATCTTGATAATGAATAATTTAAAGTAATATTATGGATCACTGTAAATTGTAATCGGTGAGTCTAAATTAAATAAACTAGATAATTTAATGTGGGTGAACATTAAATTTGTGAATCGTTACTTACACATACATATGATATACTTACACTATAATTAAGTGTAACATATTGTGTAAGTATAAATTAAACTTACTTAAAGTGTAACTCGTTGGTTACATTTAATATCTCGATTTAATACCTAGGTATGTAAAGAAATGTAAAAAGTGCTCAAGTATTTGTATTAGTTACATATAAAAAAACATTTGGTTTATTGTATGTATCATGAGATACTCTTAGTTCATTCACTACCCAAGTACTGCGCGACTGCTGATCGAGAGGTTCTGGGTTCGAATCCTGGGTTGGATACTATTAGATCTTTCTAATCAAGTTCTTGATTAAAACGTACCAAACTTTCGGTTAGAACATTCCGAACATTAGACATTCCGGACAAAAACAACTATGTAAATTTATACGTAATATATTTACAACTCTTATTTTATTAAATAGGTAGTTATTGTCTCTTTACACATTAAAAGAGTTTTCTGACAATTTATGGTAGATACTTTTAATCCCATTTAAAAGGTACATAAAACGATTCTGAAAATACATATATGTTTGATTACAATGATTACTTATGCATTAAGAATATTTGTTTCGTTGTATAAAACATTTAAATAAAAATAATAGTTTAGTGGCTATGAACCGAATTAAAATTGGCCGACGGCTGTAGGTAAATGTACAGACAAGTTTGGAACTCATCCAGTTAAAACACAATCCAATCCACTGGTAACGCAAGAATCCAGTTGCTTCTACGTGCTATTTACATGTTAGTGTTGACCTAAAAATTTGAAATTCAAAAAGAACATGTACAATTATTATACAACAATCTCGCTAATTTTAATTTTGTAGTAATAATTCGGAGTCTCGATCGTGCCCGGTGTATGGCAATAGGCTGACCTTCTGTTTCACAGTGGACTAAACGTAAATGGTCAGACGTACGAGTATACTACGCTCCTCTGCCTCCCCCTTCGAGGAATATAGACGTACATTCGCTAATTATAATTTATCCTTGTCACCAGATATATGTTCATTTCCGCCTTCCCCCACCTCCTGATTGAAAACTAGCTATGTAGGCACTTATTATCTGTGTGACGTCACTATTATCTATGATTAATATTAGAACATAATACCCACGCTGGGCATTAGTTAGTGATGTATGTACTGCTTCCTTAAGGGTGGTATGAGTATAAGCAGTTATGTCTTAATTGTACATACTTCAGCCTATCATTCGAAGCGGTCTGGGGTTTAAATCCCTAGAAGTTTTAGCATGCCTCGGTAATTTTACGAAGTTATGTATCTTTTTAATATAAATATTATCGGTAAGGGAAAACATCACAAGGATCCTGACATGACTAGAGTTTTCCATAACACTATCTACCGCGTGTGAAACTATCAACTCCCATTTGACCAACGTAGTGGACTGTGCTGGTCAGAGGATTAGAGGATTATTAAGGATTATTAGTTTTATATTATCACGCTCGGTCCCTCCCAGGGCAGTTAGAGAACACTGAGCGCTAAACAACTCTACCCTTACTTCATGCTTTGATAGTCACTTGGATCATGACTATGTTTTACGCATTTAGTATTCGAACCTTGGACAAGGTATTATGCTGCTTACGGCTTCCCATTTCACATAACCGCCACACGTCATTACATGCCATAAATGAGTGTACCTATATCGTAACGTGTGTGTGTCTGTGTGTGTGAGTGTCACATTGCGTCATGTGTGTTTATTGCGTGAGGCGCTGACTCATCGCTATGACGAAACCACTTAGATGCTAGGCCATAAATCTAACTCGACAGCAGAGCTTAATTGGAAAATTTTATTACCTGCGCTTGGTAAATTTTATTAATATTGTTAGTAAGCCCCCGGGGGTTGGTAATGCCCAACAGCGAACTGCAATAAGCTGATGATTATGATCATTGTTCCTATTAGAACAGAGATATGGGCACTCGATGCTCTCTGCCTACACCGTAAAGGACCCGGGCGTGATGATATAATAATCATTATCGTGTCGTTACGAGAATTTCTATATGTAGCGAGCAGAGAGCAAGGTGGTAATTTTCGTACAATTATTTTAATTCATTGGTAAATGTTACTTTGCTTAATTTTATTAGATGAAGACGTGTTAATTTTCATTTACTGAAAAAATATATCACGATCGTTATTTTTTTAAGTCAAAATAATAACAAACGATCAGGCATCAGTGACAAATACAGTGAC
>DWFO01004110.1:0-11633 GCA_018246595.1 Mimoniades nurscia nurscia
GACTAACGGCCGGTCCACGTTCTATAGCACGCAACAAACTTGTGAATTTTTGAATAACCACGAGTTACAGATAAAATTCAAACTGTAAAGTGGCTGCCCTGACATGTCCATTTTCGACTTGTCAACTTATTCACGCCTGGTACGGATTTGTACTCTGTTCTCTGTCTGTCTCGAAACGGAGGCAGGATGATAAAAGTTATAAATATACTTTTCAAAACGTGTTATACCATTTGTAAATATAAATACAATGCAGCAATAAACATCGAATTAGTAGACACAATTTCCAGAGATCCCTTTATTTAACGTTAACGCTTACATAGCGGAATACATTTAGAAAATATATTTCAAGGTTACAAACTGAAAGCGAATGAACAATTAAATGATAAATTCGTTCGAGCGTAAAAAGAGAGAAAATCGCAAATAATCACCCAAGGAAATGATAGGTTACGATAGGATTACTTTTTTATTTTTTTATATGTAGATACGATAGGTTTAATGTTCTTTATACTGCATAGACTAGCATTTATGAAGGTTTTTGACCTGTACGTCATATTAATACTATTATTAGTAACCAGAGAAGGTGGCTCAACTTTTTAAATGGTCTAATGCTATGTTCAAAGACCCATGCCCTTGATTCTTCTCGTTTTAAACGGCGACCGGTGTCCTAAAGGTAACACGGTCAATATGGATGATGAAGACTATAAAGCCATTTAACTACATTGACTTAGTATCATCATTAGTAATCTAAATGTATGTTCATTACCTCTCTGCCAACCTCACATGTTACCTTTCCTTGAAGATAGAATTTTAATAATAATAGTATCATGGGACATCTCTACACGCGGCCATCTGTTCCTAAAGTAAACTTCAAGAGAGCTTATGGTATGGTAACCAGACGGCTGATAAACTATACGTATAAATACATATAGACTAATATTGACATTTTCTAACACTCAGACACGAAAAAAATACTTGTGCTCATCACAAAAATATGTATTGTGGACGAGAATAGAACCCAAGACGCCGGCGCAACAGTCACGTGCACTAGCCACGGCACTAACGGGCCAATCGGATTAATTCAGTCTAGAAAACGATCACACCTGGTGATATGTGGCCGCGGTCGCCTATGAACAGAATACATGCAAAACCCGAGGAGTCACAGCGTTGCTCGGCTTGAAGAATACCACTCTTTGCGTCTTACTTGACAAATCATTATAGCCTCACCCCAATATTCCATGGTGGGGTGTATAACTTAGGCTAAACGCGGGAGTATACTATACGACACTCCGCCGCCTACTCCTTCGAATAAATACAGGCGTGATGTTATGCAATAGTGAATGACATTTTATCTCGACATAAATGTTATTGACTATGTATCAATAAAGGGTGCTTCAGTTCACTAAGATGACCTTATTTCATAACAATATCCGATAAGACTCTATTGAACAGCATAAAATTGTTTATCTAAGCATTTGTTATTTGTTAATGTTCAGAAAATGAGAATGTGCAGAAATTATCATTCCTGCTGGTTAGTGAACTTCTGGGGCATACTTTATCAAGTATGCTCCAGAAGTTCACTAAATGCATGTCTGTGAGCCACACAGTAAGCCATTGATGTGTTGCAAGTTGCATTCTCAACAACTTAAATTAGCTAATAAAAGTAGGAGGATTCTTGAGACATTTTCAATTAATGAACTAACTGGGTATTTGTTTAACATGTTTCTCTCATTAGCTCTCCGATAAGCATTTTGTATACAGTTATAATATAATACTTCTATATTATATCATACACTTGGTCAGCACAGCAGATTATGACCTTAACCCAGTCGTTATTACAGGAACCCTGTGTTCAACAACGGAACTACAAATAGAGTGGAAGAAAAAATATGTACATGAACAAATCTAAGTATAATTTATAAGAGTAGCTCATTTTCACACAGCCTTAAAAGACCAAAGTTGAGGAGCTACCAATACCATGGGCAAAATGCACACCAGATATAAACATTGAGACCAGATTATATAAAAACGATATGAATGACAATATAGGCATTATGAAATATTTAATATTTCTATGACATAATATAAGTGCCACCTTGGTTCAGTGGATTGCAAGTGTGACTGCTGATTGAGAGGTCCTGGGTTGAGTACTTTTGGGATATTCTAACTTAGAATTCCTAGTAGTATGTCTGAGTCAAGATTTGTGTCTGGTGTATGGCAATAAACGGACATCCTATTCCATAGTGGGACACAATGTATCCATCAACTCATCAGGGATTACAGTCATAATATTGTGTATTAATATTAGCTCATCTTTAGTCAATTTATACAATAACTATGTAAAACAAATTTAATCTGAAAATAATTGAGTAATTATAACAATAAATAAACTTTCAATCATCACTCCACATGGCCATCTGGTCACTAAATAGGCAGAGCCCATGATATATGTAGTAACCAGACAATTGATAAGCTGCATGATATACATAGTATATATACTTATATTGAGACTTTTTACACTCAAACACAACAAATACCTGTGTTCATCATAAAAATATTTATTTTAGATTGGAATCGAATCCAGCATTCTCAGCTCAGTAGTCAGGTTTACGTTTTAAAGTAAAATTAGTTTATGTGTTTCAAGTGTTTGAAACAAAGTGATAATATGACACACTCATTATACATTTGCCAATAAAAAAAACTATACATACACATATTACATTTAGATATACCAAGAGTCAGTAAGCTACAAGTAAATAAACTTACTTGGAAGAGTCCATGATTGAATATGCCCATTTGTATTCTTGATACTCCATATTCGCCCCAACCTGTGCCATCTTATACACCTAACGTCAGCAACAAAGTCGCTTGTTTTTCCCTGTAGATAAGGAAGTTGGAGCACTCTGAAACAGTAATAAACTCCTTGGTACTGCATTAAACAATATTATGTTTTACCTCAGTTCACAAATAATTCTGAGAATTCACCTTGATACTTATAATATAATTATAACACATCACATTGTACATGTATAAATGTGAAGAAGTTCATTATTATTACATTGTTAAGCCGGGCCCCTTTTGAGGCAGGTAGAGAGTGCTGAATGGCAAATAAATATTAAGTCTACATATAGAGTTAATACATTAAAAAAATCTATTAAGATATTTGGCTGTGATAGTGGTTTGAAATTCGACTTCTCACTCTGATAGACCAGGTTCAAATCCTTGGGCGCGCACCTCTTAAAAATTTGTGTTTTAAGTTTAAATATCATTTGCTATAACGATGAAAGAAAACATAGTGAGGAAACCTGCACATCTTAGATTTCACAAAAAAAATTGTTCTCTAAAGCAAGTGAAGTCGGCCGACCCACACTTGACAAGTAAGGCAGACTATGGCCTTAACCCCCCCTTTCTGAGAGGAGACCCATGGTCCAGCAATGGAACAATAAAAAAAAAGGTCGAGAAAATAAAAGATATTTGGATCAGATGCAAATATTTGGCTCTGATTGCCTACCCTGTGAAGGAATTTACCGACACTACATGAACAACTTTTATAATTTATTAGACCCTGTCTCCTCTTGATGACCACAGGTAGTATTTGCTAAGACCGCCACCCTTCCCTTTGAGTTTTCACATAGTCATTCCGAAATATGGTTTAAATATTTTTTTTACAAACAGAAAGAAAATATAATATACTTATTGTCTCACAGTTGCAATTACTTTATCATAATATTAATAATTTATCAATACATGACAAAAACCTAAGACCACCCCCAACCCTGTCACTAAGTGTGGTAATTTTAAAGACTTCCTCCCGACTGGAACTGGTCATGTAATATGGGTATGTTACCTGAAAGTCCTGACATGACTATATAACATGTTAAAGGTTTCTCACCTTCAACATGGAGCAGTGATCTAACAACAAATGTATAATTCAAACAAAAATGTCAGGCAATATCTCAGGTTAAAAAATCTCACACCACAGCACTGCCACAAGAGTTTATAATAACAATAATATTTTTAATTTGCAACACATCCACTAGGCCACTGTGATCAAACAATGACCAGGAACTAAAACAAAACTCACAATACATCACAGATTCCTTACTAGGTTCCATGGCACCATATCAAAACAATGCATACAATTTCCAAAAGTGTGTTCATATATCATGTGTAAACAAAGATACACATATTAAAAGAGTGATGAACACAAATGATGTACATAGGGTCTATTAGGATAAAGATATTTGGCATTCTCTGCATTCTACCTACCCCATAAGGGTTCATTCATGATTTTTTTCTGACCCTTTTATTGTTTCACTGATGGCAAGGGTCTCCTTTCCAATAAGATGGTCTTAAGCCTTAGCCCTTAACCACAGTCACAAATTAAAAACGAGAACGTAACATGACACCTGTAATCCCCGAAGAGGTAGGCAGAGGAATGTACTACACAAAAAAGCAGTCAAAAGTGTTTTAGTTTGTAACAGTAATTTAATATTAACTCTTTTGTTTCTTACACTATAATACAGAAAATATTAATTCACAATGAACATAAAATAATACAAAACGGTCGCCAGTAACAAATTAAGTAAAGAAGCTGATTAATTTATTTCAGTTTTCAAGTAGTTTGTCAAAAAATAAACCTACAGATATTTTTTTTTATCGTATCATCAAGTAGGTCATTAATAAGACATAGAAATATTAAGACCAGAATTAAGTTTATACGTGATTAAAGCAGCTCTTTATATATCGAAAAATAATTGGCTAATGATAATAAAAAAAATGCAGTAAGTAGAGCACGAAAATAATATAATAATTGAAGTGAAAGGGTGTCTCCTCCAAAGTAACTTTAGTATGTGGCAAACAATATGCACTTCTGTAACACTTTCAACTACAGTTTTTGTCTTTATCATATGTATGTACAATAAATTATGTTATTTTTTATGAGTAAAATAACAATATAGCTTTCACATAATACGGAAACAACTATCGACAAGTAGAATAAACTTACCAGTAAAAGAGTCGCTCCAATTACCACACTACAATCACCCCCTAGTAGCCATTTGTTCTTATTTTAATCCCTATGCTATATTCACATTCGATTAACTGTATTTTCTCTAAATTATTATTTAAAAAAACCCACTATTCTTCAGCAGACAGCAGCCATAATACACCATACCATAGTCTTAGTCTTAGTTTATTAGAACAGCATAGACAAAATTAGACAAACCGATCCGAACTGTATTTTTGCTATTTTAGATATATAAACAAAGTATTAATCATAGAATAATAAACGCATGTAGCCCATCGTGTTTTAGATTTTTTTGCATGTATAATAATATATTATTAGTAATTCTCGTTAATCACGGATTTTTTAATGTAATCACAATGCGTTATCTTACCTATGGTAAATTTTTAATCTAGACTGTCACTGTCATGCAAAATGCAAATGATAATGAACAGCATGAATTTCTGACTTTTTATGATAATTGCGAATTACGATCCTGTAATTAACTTGTATTGATTTGCCACCTCTTTATAAAACAAAACGAAAAAATATGAGATTAACACAATTTCTTTGTCGTCGTAATTATATGCCTAATGGAAATATATTCAGAGGGAAAAATCGTTTGGTGAGGAGGGTTACGCCGACTGATCTTCGACGTCTTACACAAGATTTTGCTTTAGAAGAAAGAAATATGTTATTTTTGAGGCATCCGTATCTCACAGAGGTATAGAAGAAATTTTTGTATAATGCTTCTTGCACGTAAGAAAACTATGCACTTTAAATGTTATGTACTTCATTATAAAATTATTTTCAGGCAGAAAGTAGCGGACACGCAAAAGCACTTGGGAAGCCCGAGCAGAGAAAACAAAAATTATTAGAAGCGTCCAGAAGGCTTTTCAAAAACGATGTCACTATATATGAACGGTTACAACATCTCCGTATTGGCGAGAAATGGGAATAAGCATTGAATTTTGTATTAACATTATAGTTTAGTTAAGTAGCGTATAATGAAATAATAAATTTGTTTTTGTGTATTTAAATTACGATATTTATTTTAACTGCCACGTCAGTGTAGTGATTGCCACCATAACTGCTGATTGAGTCCAAACTAAGTACAAGTTACATACCTTGTAAACACTTCTAGCAGCTCATTGTAATTGAACAGGATAAAGTGTAGCTGCATCAACATTGCAATAGATTTTTTTAAAGTGCAACTGCTTGCCAATATCTTTACTATAATACCACAATAGATTCCCCAAAATGCAGACAGAATACAGTGTCAACTATTCACTTTCACAAAACCTGATTTCACCATATCTGCTGACATCCATTTTTCCAAATTCATATGATACTTATTTGATCAAGACAAGAGTGTATGAGAGGACATTTTAATTAAGTATGCTAGCTCTGACTCTCGGGTGAAATTGTAGAGCATTATGCACACATCACACAAAAAGTGCCAGATAAATGCCAAACACCTTATTTCCCTTCTTAAACAGATCTTAAAAATGATATTACAATATCTACATTTAATGTAAAATATTAAGAAACTACAGTTTTTAGTGGTGTTTTTTAAGTTCAGCAAAGTATACAAGTCTTCAATATTTTTATTTTTCTCTGTAGATAAAATATATTGTTAATTAATAAATGAAATAATGCAGATGAAGTAGTGGGAATCAGTATATAAGTATAGTAAACATATAATATACAGTTACTTTTTTTTATTCAGAGCAAATATTTGCACTCTTCAAGCTCTGACTCAAATCAGATTTACTAACCACTGGGTCAATGAAGTGGTCATAAAAACAATTTAAATTTGCATTGAAAATAGTATTTATAAAATAAAAAAACTTGGCTTTAAAAATTATTTTAATTTATTTAACAGAAAGCTATAAATATGTGACATATCAGTGCTTAAAACTATATCACAATCACATTCAAGCATTAACTTTGCCATTTCAGTTTAAGCACCTATGAATACTGCCATTAAATACAAATAAATATGCAGATCCTACTATGTAGGTCGGAAAGACACTTCCGATCTGATAAATACACATGTATATGTCTAATGAATAAGTTTGGGTAAGCGAAACATGACAAATTGCTTCTACTACATAATATATATTTAATTTGCCAGAGCTAACTGATTTAAAATTCATTAAGTACTTAAATTTAATGTAGTGTGTGTTATCAAAAATTAACTTCGAAAAATTCATCCTTTTCGTATTTTTAATCATATAAGCTCTAATTAATGAAGCTTTAACAACAATTAAAGCTTTAAATCTAAATATTATGCATTGAAGAAATTTCTCTATCTGATCGATGACTCCAATAAATCATAATGTGACCTACATTTGTGACTTATTGTATAATTACCAAGGTCATGATAAGCTTCATCAAGGGCGAACCAAGTATGAGCCGGGTGTTTAAGAATAATTCGAATCATAAATCATGACATATCTCCAATTATGTAGTCCCATTCATCATGTACGGCGACAATAACGAACGTAACATCACGCCTGTAATCCCCGAACAGTTAGGCAGGGGAATGTAGAACATTCCCACGTTTCACCAGTTAGGTTTCACGTCCCACTATGGAATAGGTGGTGAGCCTAATACCATATTCTGGACACAAATCCAGACTCCAAGCCACTACTAGAAAAATCATAGTTACAAAAATTCTATAGTGCCCGATTCACAATTTCTCTCTCAGTTTTCGCTCGTTAGGCAGTCGCGTTTGCAATCAACACGACCAATGAAGTGGCTATCCCACGACAGTAACCTGGAGTATTTCTTGTCTCTAGTGTGTGTGGCGCTCCAATAAATCAATATGGACACACATTTAGTGAAACTGATAAACTTAGATCAATTAATGAACTGTTAGTTATGAGAAATTAGGTAAAAAATACATAAGGTTATCCAGTACGGTAAGAATAAAAGAACCTTATTGTATTAATCTGTCCATCATATATTACAATTGGACATATAATAATACATACAATTTGTACATTACACAGTACACACACAATTATCTGCACCTAAAATAATACTGTAAAAATAAAATACAATTTGTTAGAATTTAATGAATGTTTTTGGTCCAAGAGAATGGGTCGTCTTTAAGATCTTTTTTGTAGAGAGATTTGCCTTGATATAGTAGTTCGGCGAATTGTGATACAACTGGATCACGCATACACGACGCAACTGCGTTCACTCTCTCAGATTCATCGAAGAAGAAAGCGACGAATTTCAGTTCATCAACATCACCCTCCACTTGGATGCTGGCAGGTTTGCCGCAACCGGCATAGCGTATGGACTTACCGAACAGCATTGTCCAGAAGTAAGGGACAGTTTTCAAGGCAACGTCTTTCCTTAATATATTCAAAGCTGCAGTCCGTCCGTGATACTGCGCCAGTCCAACGTGTCCAATATTCATCTGTTCATTGTTGTTAGCAAATACTGGCGCGAACGCAATATCACCGCCGGCGAATATATTTTTGATATTAGTCTCCAATTTATCATTAACATTGACCGCACCGTTTGGTCTGAGTGCGATACCGCTATCTCTTAGGAAGTCCGTGTAAAAAGTCGTTCCCACGCCCAAAATAAGCATATCAGCTGGCAATGTGGTGCCGTTCGCAAGATCCACGGACTCGATAACACCGTTCGCGCCGTTGCATTTAGTAATCGTGGTCTCGAATTGAAATCTAACACCCTTCCCTTCGAACAGCTTACGAAGGCTGTGACCAATTTCGTTACCGAAAATCTGACCCAAAGGTGCTTTATCTTTGCCAACGACGGTCATCGATTTAGCTTTTGAAACGCACGACGAGGCTGCCTCTAGGCCGATGAAACTAAGACCTAAAACCACAACGTCCTTACTCGAATCTGAACCCAAAGTCGCCAAAATATTAACCGCATCTTCGTAATCTCGAACTGTGAAAATATTCTTTAGATCAATACCGGGTATATCCGGTACGCGGGGCTTACAGCCGGTAGCTAAATAAAGTGCATTATAGCGAAGTTTCGTATTATCGCTGAGATGGAGCAGCCGTTCTTGAGCTTCAACTTTGACTGCTTCGACGCCTTTTAAAATCTCAATTTTCGCATCATCGTAGTATTGCTGTGAACGAGCTTGAAGTTTCTCTATATCCGTGACTGTACCTATTTTAGACACCTTGATTCTATCATATGGTAAATACTCCTCCTTAGCTACCAAGATGATGCGTCCCTTGAATCCTTCGCTTCTGAGGGTTTCGGCGCAGGTGGCACCCGACGGTCCGCCGCCCACCACGACCACGGCAGCGTCGTCAGAGCAGTGACATGGCGACGGCAGTCCCACTTCCTTGCTACGTTTGTTCGATTTCAAATCGCTTATTTTCGCTTTAACCTGGAAAATTAAATAAATCATATCTTCTAAATATAACAGAATATATCGCCTTATTATTCAGCTATGTGACTGTAACTTTATGAATGAAAATTATATCTATGTCCGGCTACTATTCAATATTTGGCGTGACTATGGATCAAACAGCAGTTCTGCAAGTACCTACCTACCGCTTAGTTGGTTTCAAACGTCAAAGTTGCGATTAAATTGCATATAAGTACATATATATAAATACATGGTAAACTTTTTTATGCTGAGACACATCGTCTTTTACGTCAACTGCGACCTTCGAGCAACATTCGTGATTTTAGTTTAGTAGTAAGCTCAGCGTGGTACACGGAGCGCGCCTAATCTGGACAAGGTCGACACCATTCTGCGCTCAGTGTACAATGTGCAACTAATACTGTTAAATGTAACGTAACGTCGGCAACATAATAAGTTATCACGTGACATGTAAAGATTAAAATGCCCATTCCTTATAAAATATGCTGCAATGTCTGATGCAGCGAAGGCGTTGCAAAAAGCCGTGCACCAAGATCTTCAACCCGCAAGCGCTTTACAGTCAGAACCATTTTTCAGGAACCCTATGTCCAACTCTGGACAAGTCTAAGACCGGCTTTTTTTTAATTTCTGCGCTCTGTCTACCATGTAAAGGACCTGGTATGAAGACTCCTACACCCTACTAATATTATAAATGTGAATGTAAGTTTATTTGTTACGCTTTCACGCGAAAAATACATAACCGATCATCATGAAACTTTGTACACGTGTTTTTGGATGTATTAGAAGTAACATTTACAGTACTTTTTAAGAAAAAAAAAGTTTTTACGAAAGATAAAAAAAATATTTCGCAAAAAATCTTAATTTTAGCTTCTTCAACGCCATCTAGCATTCTAATAATGAATTTAAAATTATAATTAATGAAGTCAAAAGAAGTCAAAATTAGATATCCACACGGGCGAAACCGCGGGCACAGCTAATATTAAAATAATGTTATACTTATTTTATGATAACAATAACACTTTTTTCCAAATTCTCATACATACAATATGTTACGCGTATACAACATACATAATTTGACTGGCCTTACGTCCAGTGGCTAGTGGCCCTGACTGGTGGGTGGAAGCTTGTGTGCTTAGCATCCACCCCGGACTAATACTTGTGTATTAAACACGAGTGTTTTTATTGTCTGAGTGTAAGATTATTTACAAAAAAATATGTTAAAATGATTATGTTGTTTGTCAGCTTTCTGATTATGACAACGAAGTCATGACCCAGTATAAAACTTTTCTTTCCTCTTTTCTACTTTCATATATTTCGTCCTTCATGGCCGTATACTAACGATACTGTAAATTCTAATCTCGCGTTCGTTCAGAACGTGTTCGATTTTACTTTACATATAAAGAAATAATTTTACACAACACATCAGGCGTTTCGACCTTATTCTCAGAAACGAGATAAGTAAACCTTAATAAAAACAGCTATGCGTACTAGAAATGTATGTAGTTTGATTTAAAATTCAATACAGCTGTCTAAATATATTTATGACCAACCATTCATTACACAGGAATTCATTCATGTAACATATTCACAAATAAACATTTTGAATTACGTGATGGAGCGTTTATCTTTCAAGATTCTGGTGACACTGATCTACATTGCTAGTTCCAATCCCATCAAACTCCTGTTTACATTCGACGTTTCCGAAATTTGACCGGGTAAACAATAACACAAAGAGAGGAGTTAGAAATAAAAAAAGACGTTTTTCGACTCTACAAATGTGCAGTTAACCATGACTTTAAGGAAAACCTTCATTTCAAAATTACTGACACTCCAATTTTTTTTTTATGCATAAATTATACGTTTGAATGTCAGCAGTTCTACTTCATAAACAGTAATAATTATATTAAATAAAACAACAATAATTTTGAATCGTAAAGATACAAATTATTCAATTAATTTTATGTACTCACATACAAATTATGTGTGATTCATTAAAAAAACACGAAATATAATTAATTTCCACGAGGGCTATAATTATATCACTAATATTTGAATAAAGAACCAATTGAAAATCAACTCATTCCGGCCACCCACGCTTGGTCAAACAATAATAATAAAATTTATTGTATCATTTATTAAAAAAACGTAACTCCACGTCTGTAATCCCCGAAGAGGTAGGCAGAAGAATGCAGAACAGTCCCACGTTTCACCGGTTACGTTTACGTCCCACTATGGAATAGGTGG